>VMDO01022854.1:0-23734 GCA_007922755.1 Pedetes capensis | reverse complement strand
AGAATTTAAATAAATTTCCTTTACATGTGAAGTGATTGGAGTTAGGATTTAGGTCAAGTACATTCCCAATGAGACCTTTTCATGAAGAAAAGTGAGCAACTTCCTCCTTTGTAAGTGGAGATAAATTATTTCTTCCTTATCATTCCCCTGTGGAGTGTCTGGCATTCATGTCTATTTTCTCTCATCCTGTTGTCTCAGGGGTAATGACCAGGACAAGAAGCCAGGAGAGAGGGATGACAACTTATTATTTACTATAAAATAATTAATACAAAATCTGTCTGAGATCAAGAATACCTCATGTGTGCATTCAGGATAGAATTAATAAAGATGGATATTAAAAACCTATCAGGAGAGAAGAAAGGTCATTGTCATAGAGTGATGTTTAATTGGCAATGAAACCAATTAAGGCAATTTTAATTGGATAAACAGCACGGGACTCCCAGGAACTCTGAGGGCCATTGAGGCGTCTAGTGCCCCATCCAGGGCCAATCTTGGCAAAGATAGGAATAAACAATTTGTCTTCCAGCATTTCTTGCTTCTCCTCTCTGATAGGCCTCTCTTTCTTTATTTCTAACTCTTTCCTTCCCTGAGTCCTCAGGCTGCTGGGCTTTCTCTCAGTAATTATCACCATGATATGCCTTTAGCTTGGCTGTTACATTTCAGTCATTCTCCCAAGTCCTTACAAATGCCCCTCCCTGTCCATCATTTTGTCCCTCTGGTGGAGAATGTTTTTCCATTTACCCAGGCCTATAGATAGTTATCATCTTATGAGTGGACACTGTAAAATATTTTGTTTGGTTTCCCTCCAATGTGTAAGTGCTATTTGATTTGTACTCTCATTTGATATCCCTCAGCTATTTAACATTCCCAATTATAACACTGAGACATTTATTTTTAAGTGATTTCTTCTGTCAAATAAACAGTCTTAGAAAAAAATATCACCAGAAGGTCATATTTGTTTCTAGCCTAATTTGAGAAACTTTTCCCTCTCTCATTAAGTTTTTGAATAATGGGCAGATCACACACTCTTCTTGAAATTTGGCTTTGCCATCTACTGAATGGGGCTAATAAGACTTATTTTAATAGAAGAGAGTCTAAAACTCAGAAATTGTAACATTATTTGCAACAGAGAGGTGTCATCTGATGAAGAAGAGGATAGTTTATATTTAAAACTTATGAGTACCTACTCTATGTCATACAGCACAAGGTGCTCTACTTCCCACACCTCACTTGACATCTCATGCAAACCTTTAAATTCAGTATTTCATTCAAACCACCACTTATAGTTGATGGTGCTTGTTATTAATTCTATTTTTCTCTGACTCAAAACGCAAGCTCTTTACTACATTGTGATAACTTTCACAATAGGATGCCTGTTGAGTGGTTTAAATCTCTCAGATATCCCAGGAATTGAAGAAAGTTCATTGCTTTTGTAGAACTTACTCTCTGAAGAAGATAAACAGAGTTCTTATGAATTTGGTGGAATCTGAATTTCTTAGCCGTATAATCCAAAGTGAGAAATGTCAAACAGGCTAACTGATTCAGTTAGAAAGGCATCAATGAACCCAGAAAGATGTGGGCAGTTTACTACTTCCACAGACTAAAGCAAGGTCAGCAATGCCATCAGCTCCCCACATTCATTATTCTATAGATTGACATGGGAATAAATGGGCAATATGGCAGGGAACACAAGCGGTAAGATACCCTGTTGCTGAGATACTGGCTTCACTCTATGTTTGACCAGTTAGCCTACACTAAGGTAGAGCAAAGTGGGGAAGCCCCATCCCTCACCAGAAGGAGGGGGGCAGATACGAGAGTGCCTCATGATAATCTCCCTCAAAAGAAGAGGCAAATAAGAAATGACCCTGTAATATCTCCTAACAAGACTACCTGTCTTTCCCTGAAATTAAGGGTCACAGGGTGGCCTTTGGGAAGATGTGCAAAGGTGTTTGAATGCCAGCACAAAGTATTTCTGTAGGAAGTGGGCACATCTTTACCCTATATGGACTTGAGTTCCCTCATCTTTGGAGTGTGGAGCTCACATTCATATTATCTTCAAGCTCCTTTGTACTTTATGTCTTCTCTCAGTTTCTTCTTCCAGCTCAACAACCCTATGACTTTCCTTATTTACGCTTATTTTATAGCTTTGATTGGTTTTTCTTTCCTAGTTTTTTCCCCCCAGCATGTTGATAGCCACAAACAGAAGCAAAGAGGTTCAGGATTGAGAAGTTTCAGGCTGCTGATACACAATGACCTGGTGTGGCTTGATGGCTGTTAGCAGTAGGTTCTGCCCACTTTGCTCCTCTATCCCTTCTCTTTCTTTCTATGCCAAACTGTTCACAGCTTGCCACCTTGCTTGTGGGCTCATTGCTGTTGTCAAAGATGGGCCCATTATGCTGCATATATGGAAATCATGTACAAGAATTAAACATATCCAATTGGGAATGATTCCAGTTGTAGCCATCAAAGAAATTGATCTGAGTCCCAGAATACTTTGTGGATCTATCTGGTGGATTTCTTAAAGCAATGTGGCATAACTTAGGTATTTTATAGCTATAGTTTTCCAGCTATTTAAGAATAATATGGTTGAAACTAAGATGTGATGACTTATGTGCGAACTTTTACTTTGCAATATTTTTCTTGGAAAGTATATGTTATGCTAGTTCCCTTTCAGTTTGTCAATGCTGCTCTCAATCATTAATTCATTAATCCATATAATAATGTGTGTGAATTGCTTAGCATACATCAATCATCACACTAGGTACTATGAATATAGACTATATAAATAAAACAGGGACCCTTATTCAGAAGGGGTTCACATAAATCTCCTTTAGGTGAGATGGTGACTGGGAGGATGAATAATTCTAGCTTAGTATTAGAACAAAATTATGAATCCCTAGCATTTCAAGTAAGTAGAGAAAAGAACTTTACATATTCTTTACTTATGTGGTATTGAAAAAATTTGATTTAAGTTCAATAAATATTAATTTTTCTATTCGATTTTGCTACAAATTTGTGCAAATCATTATCTTATTTTGGTTAAAGCAAGTATCAACCTGGGTTGCAAATTATCTTCCTCAAGTGGGATCTAAAATTTTTATTGGGCTGAAAACTAGTCATCCCTCCTTGGAGGTGAAATTACTAATAACTAGCAAAACCAAAATATTCCTATTTATCCAAGCAATTTCTGGTTAATGCCTTTTTAACAGCACATTTGTCCAATCAGCATTCTCTTTCTTCCTTAGATTTCCAATTTGGATAAATTGTATGGTCACTCTACATATAACTAAGCAACAGACCTTTCTATATTCTCCACCAATTCCCAACATCCCCAGACAATGATGGTTCTGTAACACATTCTAGGATGAGATTTAGCATCATAACAGAATATATCTCTACCTGCTTACTGTAGTTAGTCTCTCCTGCCAACACAGACATTTTCATGAACTCTGAAGCCCATTAAATATGTTATTTGCCTTATTGCTTGACAATGCTGGATGAGTTGATGGGGTTGGCAGAAATAGAATAACAATAAAGGCCAATTGCAGATTTAAATGGTTTCCTACTTCTGGCACTGAAAGAATTAAACAGATCATGGTAGTTAAACATTATGTGATTCTAGAGAGCAAAGTGATGCTGGGCACGGTGGCTCATGCCTGTAATCCCAGCAACTAGGGAGGCAGAGGCAAGAGAATCACAGATTTGAGGCCAGAGGCAGCCTGTGTAATTTAGCAAGACCTTGTCTCAGGAAAAACAAATAAAAAATGGGCCAGGGGTATAGCTCAGTGGTAGAGTGCTTGCAAAGCATTGTGAGGCCCTGGGTTCAACTCCTAAGTACTATTAATAATAATAATAACAAATGAATGAATGAATAAATATATATCAAAGTGTCTGAAAACAACAGACTAGACCATTCATGCATTCCAGGTTGCTAAAGTAGCTGCCTCTCCCTGGGATGAGGGCCCTCATTTCTTCCCAGGACAGCTGGGAGGGATTAAACAGCAATTCCAATATGGAAATGGGGGCAGCAAAGGCTGCTTCTTTTCTTTTCTTTTCTTTTCTTTTTTTTTTGTGGTATTGGGGTTTGAACCCAGGGCCTCGCGATTCCATGCTCTGTAAGTGCTGGACCATTGAGCTGCACCTTCAGCCCAGTTTTTCACTTTTTGTGACAGGGTCTCGCTAAATTATGCAGACTGCCTCTGGTCTCGAACTTGCGGTCCTCCTGCCTCTGCCTCTCGAGCTGCTGGAATTACAGGTTTGTTCCCCTGCACCTGGCAAGATTGTTTCTTTTAAGAACAGATGAGGGCTGAAGAAAGGGGGCTTAGAATTTATACAGATCTGGGTTTGAGTCTTTTGATTAGAAATTTGTAAATAATAGTTTGTACATCAATTTCCTAATCTCTCTGAAGTAGATAATATTTCCTTTCTTGTAAAGTTATTCTGTCTATTGTCATGCTGCCATGGCATCTGATCCTGTCTGCTCTTGGAAGATAAACAGGGTCCGGGTGGGTTAGTGTTTGGATGGGAGACTGCCTGGGAATACCAGGTGCTATGTTGTTGTTGTTAGGTGCCGTTGAGTCAGTATCCGACTCATAGTGACCCTCATAGGGTTTTCAATGGCTGACTGTTTCGGGATTGCCTTGGGAGTGGATTGCCAGGCCCTTCTCCCATTTTTTGCAGTGCTGGGAATTGAACTCGGGACCTCAGAGACTGCAGTGCAGGGCTCTACCCACTGAGCTAAATCCCAGCCCCCAGGTGCTATAGGCTTAGGAAAAAGACCTAACAGCTCACTTCAGAAACAATCAGCCATTGAAAACTCTATCAATAGCAAAGAACCACTGACAATAGTGCCAAGCACGGCACAGTGTTGGGTGGTGTTTCATTCTTTTGTACATAGGGTCACTATGAGTCAGACCCACTCCATGGCACCTAACAACAACAAAGTTATTCCGAGACAATGATCACAGGGTGTGAACAGTAGCTGATGGCTAGTAGGAGTTTAAGGAGTCATTTATTTGGGACCATTCTTTGATTTTCCCCTGTTTTTGGTTATAGGTACATCTGAACTACACATGGAAGGATTTTTTGGCTTTGTGTAGCTTCAAAGAATATATAGAACTCCTTGAGGCTGCGTGCCACGGCATATGCCTGTATTCCCAGCCATTCAGGAGGCTGAGACAGGAGGATTGCAGGTTCAAGGCAGGGGTTGGGGTGCAGCTCAGTGGTGGAGCACTTGACTAGCATGTGCATAGCCCTGGGCTCAAGCCCCAAGTACTGTCAACACAAGCAAATAAACAACAAACTCTTTGTAAAAATCTGTGCTTGTTCTGTGCACCAGGCTGGTGGGAAAGACTTGGCTTTAATTTTCATTTGATATGTACTTTGGACTGCTCAGCAGAATTTATTAGGCATTTTCAACTTTTTTACCTGTGTGATGTGTGTGTGCATGCACAAATGCATATGTATACTTTGCATCCAGCAATCATTATTCAAATATTTGCCTCCTGCAGACAGGCAGAATGGTGGTGTTAGATATCTACAGCTCTCTAGTTTTGTGTGTTCTTTGGCTTCTCATCTGAAAAATGACTCAGGGCCTCCCATTATCCTCCTTTGTTTGGAATTTGTGCAAGCCTGCATCTGTGATCATCACTGTAACTCCCACACTGAATTTTAGAGTGTTTTGTTTCTGCTTTAGGGAACACCAAGAGGCTGAATCTAGAAGTCAGAAGTGACTTTTCTCAGAAATGGAGGCCCTATGAGCCTACCCTTAGAACATGGCTTTATCTTAGAGCATTCCCATACCTGAAAGTTGTCAAGAAAAAGGGAGAGAAGTATTTGAGGAAGAAGGAAGCAAAATGATGAACCAAGCTAGAGGGGTGACCCTTTCAGGAAATGTTTTAAATATATATGGCTTGGAGAAAATGATAATAGAGGAAAATTGGTGAAAGAGCTGAGTGCTTCCCACCACGAAAGGGCTGAAAAGAGGAATGATTTAGACAGACTAGTTAGTAGAAAATTTAAAATACTATGGTAGTTTGACAGGCAAGTAATGCAATAGAATATTTCTATGAAATAATTTTTTTGGAGCAAAATTGAAGGCAAGTATGTTTTTCTTGAGCTCAAAGGTAATCAAGTTAGCATAGTATCCTACAAAGCACGGTATAGATTTGTATTCACAGTTTCTACTTTGGGACTTACCCCCACATATCTGTCAGCTATGGGGGCTTGCACGTTGCTGTGATACTGAAAGCTATTTCACTAGTATTTCAGATACCAGCAGGAGCACTTATGATGGACAGGTTTCAGCTAAGCTTCTAGGCTAAGACAGAGTAGGGAGAAGGACCCGGCAATCCACTACCAAAACAATTAGCCATTGAAAACCCTATGAATAGCAGAGAAACATTGTCAAATATAGTGCCAGGAAATGATCCCCCAAGGCTAGAAGGCACTCAAGAAATGACTGGAGAAGAATTGCCTCTTTGATGAAGAGTCTATTTTAATGACAGGAATGAGTAAAGTCCCTGGGACCTCCTTTTGCTGATGTAGCTGACTCAAAATGAGAAGAAATATAACGACTGCAAGAATAGGCTCAAATATAAAAAGGTCATGTGCATGCCACAATGTTGGATAGTGTTTCATTCTGTTATACATACGATTGCTGTGAGTCAGATATGACTCTACGGCACCCAACAAAAACAACTTCTGAACTCAGAAGGACTAGAGTTCATATCACAGCTCTGCTGCTTTCTGCCTATATGATCTTGTGGACAAATCACTTAATCCCACTGAATCTTGGTTTTCATCATCTGTGGAATGGGGCTCATAATAGTTTTGACATCACAGAATTGCGATGGAAGATGAAGCAGAAACATCCTCTGCTATCTTGAAGGTCACATTCAAAGGAAAGTAGGCAGGGAATTGTAAGATGATACATGTGTATATTTACTGTGTTAAAAGCTATTTACTGGGATACTTGGATGTTAAATATCCCAAAGACCCATATGTGAAAGACTTGTTTCCTAAGGTGGCCCTATTGGGAGGTGATGGAACCTTTAGGGGGTGGGGTCTTGTGAAAGGTCGTTAGGTCATTGGGGATTTTCCCTTGACCAAGCTTGCATGATCCTGGCCTGGCCAGGAGGTGGAAAGCTTGCCCCACTATGGTCTCCCCACCATTGTCCTCTGACATACAGAGGCCCAAAGCAATAGGCTTGCCCAATTGTGAATTAGAACCTCTGAAACTGTGAGAAAAAACAAACCTTTTCTCTTTGTAAGTTACTTATGTTAGGATTTTTATGTTGTTGTTACGGTGGTGACAGTAAACTGACTAAATCACCCACAATGGAAAAAATAGAAAAGAGTAGGAGGGAGCAGGATTGTTGGTTGGTGGAGGCACTGAGTTTATAATGGGCTGATCCAGAAATGCCACAGCATGACATTTAATCTGTGCCTTGAAAAAGACGAAGGAATGAGCCACAGGGATGTCTTGGGGAAGAGTATTTGAAACAAAAAGAGCTGGCAGTAGAATGTAGTTTGCTCAACATGATTGAGGCTGATTGAGTGAAGGGGAGATTAGTAAGAGCTGTAGCCACAGGGGTAACAGGGACAGCCTGGGTAGGGCATTCATTGCTGCCCACTTTAGGGATTTTAAGAATATTGTACTCTAAGGGGAATGGGGGGACCACTGGAGGTTTTGGAGCAGAGAAATGATACAATTTCACTCTTCACAGAATCTGTTGGAGAACTATGCTTAGCATGCTCCCATTTTGCCTTTTTATCATCATCCCATTTTACTTCCAGGTCTTTTCTACATTTAGAGGAATGATCTAGAATCAAGCAGGTCTTTTGAATCTTACAAGGATTCAAAGTTCTGGACTGTAAGCCATGGAGAACTGAGATTGTTCTTTCTATTCTTTAATTTTCAGTATCCAGCATGATGCATCTCACATAAAAAGATATTAACTATTAACATCATGTGAGCCGAATGACTAGCAGGGCATTTTTATCCTTTCAGGAGTTTTGATGCTCAAGAAGAAAGCAATTCATTTTTTTGTCCTTAATTTTTGAGATGCTCCATAAACACTGGGTGATGACAGAGTTCTCTCTAGTGTTTACTAATTAACTCACAGACTTTTAAAAATAACTCCAACCTGACATTTACTTACTCCGGATACCATTGATTTGTTCTATATCTCTTGCTTATGTAAATTTTCATCTTGATCCCAGGGTTGCTTCCATCCTAGCATACTGTTTTAAAATTAAAATATGTTTTATGTAAACATATTTATTATAAAATTTTGCCCCCCCTTTTTTTGCCCGTTCCTTAAGACTGGGACTCCCTGAGTTTCCCTTCCCCCTTCCTCCTGCTCTCCTTTCTTCCTTCCCTCCTTCCTTTCTTCCTTACTCCCTTGCTCCCTCTGTCCCTCTTTCCTTGCCTCACTCCCTCCCCTCCGTCCTTTTAGAAAAAAGACCTGAATTCCAATAGGGTTATTTTAATGACACAAGAAACTCCAAACTATGAAAATACAACCTGAGCATGTGGGTTCCTTAAATTCTGTCCTTCTAAAATAAAGTCTTCTCTTGTCCCTTTATCTGGAGAAATCTTTTGTATGTGAAAAAAATTAGGAAAAAAACCTCAGAAAAATCAATATTACTTGGAAATTTTTCTTCCCCCCCTTTTTAATGTCAAATAAGTTTTTATAATCTTGTGTGAAAACGTGCATTTCAGCATAGTGCTCTCCTCCCTCCACCATTCTATCCCCACTGCACAGCAATTCTCTAACAACATTTATTTTCTGAACATTTGCTGACTCTGCCCTCCAAGACACATATCAGTGGATATAAATGAGAAGATTTACATGGATATGGAAATGACTTTGAGAAGAAGTTTTGGCACTAAGGGTTTTTAAATTTTTCATCTCAAGTAAGCAGATTTACTAAAGGTCTTCAGAGATTCTTCTGTAGTTTCTATTCTGATGATAATAATAATAGAATAATCTGAATATAATGATACATTATATAACGAGCTTGAAAGGTCATGAAGGCAAACAGTTTTGAAAGAAAAGAACAAAGTTGTTTTAAATTAGTATTAAGATTTTGGATAAGAGGCAAGAGTATTAATGCTATCCACATGTGAGGATAATTTTAATTGGGGTAACAAGTGCAAAATTTAGGTCACAATTATAATGAATACTCACTGCTGCGAAGGTTATAGATGATAGACTATGCTCTTCCATAAGCTCAATTATTGAGTATCTGTTTTAGAGCCCAATCCAATAAAAGGGTATTTTTCATTTGACACTGTTTTTTTTTGTGTGACCTTCACATATGATATAGTTTGACTGAAGCTCAATTAATGTTGCAACCTTACAAGGGTGTTAATATTCCATCCATTGCAAATACTCTATTTTTTAGGTTTGTTTTTCTTTGTCCCTATGGGACCTGGTCAATGTTTTCAGCATGGAATGCCTGGGTTTACATGCACCGAGATACTGGTGGCATATGATTTTACCATCATCATCTAATTCCATTTCTGCTTGGCTAAGTGCCCAATTATGTGACTCTATTCAACATTTTCCTGAGGAACTTAAAAATGACACAGTGCCAGTGATCTTACTAACTTTCACAAAGAAGCTCTAAAATTTTTTAATTTGTGGTTCTGGGGAATTGTACCCAGGACCTCACACATGCTTTATTAGCAAGTGTGCAACCTCTGAGCCATACCCCCAGCCCATTTTTTACTTTGTATTTTGAGTCAGGGCCTTACTAAGTTATGCAGGATGCCTCTAGCCTCGAGCTTGTGATCCTCCTGCCTCTGCCTACCAAGTTGCTGGAAGCTCTAATTTTTCAATAAACAGAGAAAGAACACTTTTGATACATCAACACTGATACCTCAGAATGTAAAGAAGATAGTGCACTTTTCAACACAGTCTTCAGAACCCTATATCTGTATATGCATTTATGAGGGTTAATTTTCCAGTCTTCAGTGAAAGTGAGACTATGAATTTACTTTTAATCTATCAAATGATGATTTGAAAAATCCTTTGGTAGATGGAAAAAATGGTATAATGGGAGAACTCAAAACTCTGGAGTCCTTTGTTCCCTTTTCTTTAAACTGTCTCATCTGTCTCTCTGTTGAACATAGATTTAAAGCAATATAGAGTAGATTTTAATGACATGTACCCTCATGCCATGGTGACTTGGTTTTAAATTCTAGCTCCATCCTTACTGCTCTATGACCTTGAGTGAATTATTTACTTCTCTGTGATTTCATTTATTTAGATGTAAAAATCGATAATATTATTTCCCTTTGTCTGTTGTTTGGAAGACTAAATGAGTTAATACATGAAAAGTACTTGGGACAGTGCCTGGCACAGAATGAGTGCTCTGTGTTAGGATTTATTATAGGGATGTAGGTCTTTATCATTACAAAGCCTTTACCTTCTGCAGTAGACCTTGTCATTTACAGCAGCTGAGCACCTCTTTGTTTCAGAAAAATCTCTTGAATTTTCCCGATAATCATAACTACTATGTTGTGTATGGTTTTGTTTGAACCCTGAATCATGGGTGCATTGCAGTCTTTAGGCTCAAACAAGAGAAATTCTGAAACTCTGTTTACTCCAAACTTTGGAATCTTCTGTGCTACATAGCTCTAGCATCTACAAATAGAACAGTGCTGTCCAAAGTGCACTAGCCTAGACTGGGACTCATGTGAGCTGTGGTTCTTTCTCTTTGGGGGACCTCTTCAACTCTTTATCCCAGATGAGGATTAGTCAATTGCTCCCTAAAAGTCTGGGACTAGTGAGTATGAAATAGCTCCAGGGGTCCAGAGTCAAGAATCTGATTTTAGGAAAGCAGCTTGACAAATGGAATGTTCCTGCTGTGGAGCATGCTATATCTTTCAAAAGATTGCACTAGATTAGTCTTCTAGAATAGTGCTAAAACCCTGATTTTGGGTGACCCTCACTCAAATTGCACACAATATTTCAGGGCTTTGGGCTTTACAAGATATGCTACTGACCAAGGGCATGAGCCACTTATGCTGTTGTGTACTTGTGTTCTGAATATGATCCTGCCTCTAGTGAACAGCATGGGGGATGATAATGACAGTTGTTGTTGTTGTTGTTAGGTGCTGTTGAGTCGAGTCCGACTCATAACAACCCTATGTACAGCAGATCGAAACACTTGCCGATTCTGTGCCAGGCAAATGATCTTATTTACGTTTAAGCCCATTGTTGCAGACACTGTGTCAATCCATTTGGTGGAGGGTTTTCCTCTTTTGCGTTGACCCGCCACTCTTCCAAACATGATGTCCTTCTCCAGGGATTGTTCTCTCCTGACTACATGTCCGAAATATGTAAGATGCAGTTTGGCCATTCTTGCTTCTAAGGAGCACTCTGGTTGTACTTCTTCTAGGACAGATTTCTTGGTTCTTTTGGCAGTCCATGGTATATTCAATAGATATCTCCAGCACCACAATTCAAAAGCATCAATTCTTTTTCTGTCTCTCTTATTCAATGTCCAGCTTTCATAACCATATGATGCCACTGAAAATACGATGGCATGAGTCAGATGCACCTTTGTCTTCAATGTGACATCTTTGCTTTTCAATACTCTAAGGAGATCTTTTGCCACAGCTTTTCCTAGAGCAATGTGTCTTTGGATTTCTTGACTGTTGCTTCCATGGGTGTTGATTATAGAGTCAAGCAAAGCAAAATCTTGGACAACCTCAATCTTTTCTCCATTTAATGTGAAATTGCGTGCTGACCCAGTCGTAAGGATTTTTGTTTTGTTGATGTTTAGTCATAACCCATGTTGAAGGCTATGATCTTTGATCTTCATCAGTAAATGTTTTAAATCCTCCTCATTTTCAGCAAGCAAAGTGGTGTCATCTGCATAACGCAGGTTGTTAATGAGTCTTCCTCCAATCTTGATGCCACGTTCTTCCTTATAAAGTCCAGCTTCTTGGATTATTTGCTCAGCGTATAAATTGAAGAGATAGGGTGAAAGTATACAGCGCTGACGTACACCTTTCTCAACTTTAAACCATTCAGTATTTCCTTGTTCTATTCGAACAACTGCCTCCTGGTTCATGTACAGATTTCTCATGAGCACAATTAGGTGTTCTAGTATTCGCATTTTCTGAAGTGTTATCCACAATTTGTTATGATCCACACAATCAAATGCTTTTGTGTAGTCAATAAAACATAGATAGACATCTTTTTGATATTCTCTGCTTTCAGCTAATATCCACCTGACATCAGCAATGATGTCCCTAGTTCCCTGCCCTCTTCTGAATCCCGCTTGATTTTCTGGTAATTCCCTGTCTATATACTGCTGCAGTCACTTCTGAATGATCTTTAGTAGAATTTTGTTGGTGTGCGATATTAATGATATTGTCTGATAGTTTGCACATTCAGTTGGATCCCCTTTTTGGGAATAGGCACAAATATGGATCTCTTCCACTCAGTTGGCCAAGTAGCTGTTTTCCAAATCTGTTGGCATAAACATGTTAACACCTCCAGTATTGCATCTGTTTGTTGAAACATCTCTATTGGTATCCCATCAATTCCTGGAGCCTTGTGTTTTACCAGTTCTTTCAAGGCAGCTTCCACTTCGTCCTTCAACACCATTGGTTCCTCTTCATATGCAGCCTCTTGGAATGGTTGGTCATCTACCAATTCTTTCTTGTATAATGAGTCTGTGTATTCTTCCCATCTTCTTTTGATGTTTCCTGCATCATTTAATATTTTCCCTCTAGAAGCTTTCACTACTGCCACTCAAGGCTTGAATTTTTTCTTCACTTCCTTAAGCTTGAGAAACACAGAGTGTGTTCTTCCATTTTGGTTTTCTGCCTCCAGCTCCTTGCACATGTCATTATAATACTTGTTTTTGTCTTCTAGAATTGCCTTCTGAAATCTTCTGTTTAGTTCCTTAACTTCCTCATGTCTTCCTTTTGCTTTAGCTGCTGGATATTCGAGGGCAAGTTCCAGTGTCTCTTTTGACATGTAATTTGGTCTTTTCTGTTTTTCTTGTCTTTGTAAGAACTTTGCTTCCTTCTTGAATGATATCTTTTATGTCATGCCACAACTCTTCTGGTCTCCTGTCATTTGTGTCTAATGCATTAAACCTATTTTTGAGGTGGTCTCTGAACTCTGGTGGGATATACTCAAGGTCATACCATGGCTCTCGTATACTTGTTCTGATTTTCTTCAGCTTCAGTTAGAAGTCCTTTATCTTGGATGCTTTCCATCACTGGCACCCATGGAAGGGGGTTCTACAATACCCTTGAGTTTCTGTGACAAATATAAGACAGTCATTTGGGGGCAGCTGCAATAATATGTTCTGAGCACTTTTAAGATTGTTACTCCACAACGCAAATAGGCCAATCCAATTCATGTACTATTTTTGTCCTCAATCCTTTATATTCAGTAAAAGACATAAACCTATTCCAGTTCCACTCAAAATTGAACTGAAGTCAGCCTGTACAATACATCAAGAAATAAAAAGCAGGTAGATTAGAAAGGAAGAAAAAAAGTAGACAATATGAATCTAGAAGTCATCTCTAAAAACAATCAAACAAATAAGACCTAGAATTAACAGTGAGTTTAGTAAAGTAACATGATAAAGTCAAAGCATAAAAACTGAGTATTTATTTATGCATTACCAATGTATACTTGGAAATTAAAACTGAAATTAAAGTATGTATAATAGCTGAAAAATAATGAAATATCTAGGCTTATATCATACAGAAATATATAGATTCTACATGAGGAAAACTAGCTACAAAATACCCATGGATCAAAGCTCCCCATTGGGGAGCTATACCATGTTCATGAATTAGAGGATCATCGTAGGAAAGATATGAATTCTTCCAACAATTACTCATAAATTTACCTTCATATCAAAAAATTCCAGCAATATTTTATTTTGATTGATATTGGCATGACGATTCTGAAATTTATATGCAAAGCCAAAGAATTAGAATAGCTAAGACAATTTTGAGAATGATTAAAGTCATTCAATTTTATGATTTACTGTAAAAAGTTTTAAGTAATAAGTGTGATATTTGCAGAGCTAGACATATGACTGAAGAAAGCAAAATAAAGACTCCAAAAGTAAATATTTATTAACTAATTACTCTATCTGTTTACTTACTTTGCTGGTATTGAGAACAAACTTAGCATCTCATATAAGCCAGGCAAGTGCTATAGCATTGAGCTACATCCCCTGCCCGGAGTTAATTTATTTTTGACTAAATTACAAAGCCAACTAAATATACTGCCTTTTCAAGAAATGGTGCTGGAGCAATTAGACGCCAATAGGCAATAGAATGACAACAAATGGGAATAAAACAAATCTTGATTTAAATCTTGCTCTGATACAAAAATGAACTCAAAATGGATTATTAGTTCAAATGTAAAATATGAAACTATGAATGTTTTAGAAGAAAGCATTTGAGAAAATCTACTTGACTTTGAGTTTTGCGAGGAGTTCTTAAACATGGCAGTCAATATATTATTCATAAAAGAAAAATTTGATAAATCAGACTTCATCAAAATTAAAAATGTTAATTCTTCAAAAGATTCTACTAAGAGAATGAAAAGATATGCTACATACTAGGAAAAATATTGGCAAGACATATACTTTACAATCAACCAGAATATATAAATAATTTACAAAACCCAACAATAAGCAAATAAAATAACAAAAATTTTAAAAAGATCTAATAACATTAATACATACTTCCCCAAAGATTGTATAAATGGAAAATACACATTTAAAAAGTACGTATAGTTGTAAACATTTTTACATTTTCTGAATATTGTGATATTTTGACATCTTAAATTTTTTTCTGGCAGAGGAAGGATTGCCCTTGCTGTCTCTAGCCAATTCTTTTTTTTTTTTTTTTTTTTCCGGTACTGGGGGTTGAACCCAGGGCCTTGTGCTTGCATGCTCTTCAAGTCCTGGAACACTGAACTGCACCCTCAGCCCATTTTTTACTTTTTGAGACAGGGTCTCACTAAATTACACAGACTGCCTCTGGTCTCGAACTTGTGATCCTCCTGCCTCCCCCTCCCAAGCCACTGGGATTATAGGTGTGCACCACCATGCCCGGCTTCTCTAGCCAATTCTTAGAAATAGGAAGCTCTCAGCTAGAAGCATTTCTTTGAGATAGCAGTTAATATATCCAAAGCCAGACGTCTTCTGTCTGGCTCATACACACCAGGAACCAATATTCTTCTACATAATCATGACAGGCCCTGGGATCAGAAAACCGAGGATGGTTCCTGTAGCTTAAAACATGCTGGAATTATTCAAACTAGCCAATATTAATCTGTTCACTGTGCCTTGCCTTGTTTTTTTTTCTGTGGAAACCCCAAGATAGGCTGTTCTTCTGGTTCTTGACTACCTTTCCTATTCCTAGTGTCTTTCCCACATGGCCCTGGGTAGTACAGCTGTGCTGCCTCTATCTGGGACCTGTGAATAGAATACACTTTTTGCCCCCTAAGCCTCTCCTCTCCCTCTGTAGGTGGCTATAGGTGAATGATCATTTCAGAAAAGAAGGGTTATTAACCATGGCAAATCAAAATCACAATGACTTTTTGTCTCTAGTGCTGAAGATTGAGTCCAGGGCCTTTAAGTAAGCTAAACACATGCCTCCTATGAACAGCACTGACAATAGTGTTTCCCCTGTTGTACAGAGGGTCGCTATGAGTCGGATACCGACTCGACGGCACCTAACAACAACAACAACAACAACAACAACAAGCACATGCCTTATTGCTGACCTACATTCCTAGCCCAGTGAGATCCTACTACATGTCTATTTAGCAGACAAAAACCAAACATTCAATACCAAATGCTAACAAGAATGCATAGCTACTAGAGCTCTTTATTAATTGCTAGTGGGAATGTAAAATTTTATAGTCACTCTGGAAAATAGGTTTGTAGTTTTTATCTGAAGTTGAATGTATACTTGCCATATGATGCAGTAATTCTACTCCTAGGTAGAAATTATTTTCACACAAACACATGGTCATCAATGTTTATTGCATCTAATTTATGACCACCAAAAATTTTAAGAGATGAATGGATAAACAAACTCTGGAACACTCATATAGTTGGCTACTACTCAGCAAAGGGCAAAGAACAAGTGGAGGAACCATGTAATGACATGGATAAATCTCAAATCCATTATGCTAAATTGTGGAAGCTAGACTCAAAAGGCTACATGCTGTATAATTGCCTCTATATGACATTCTGGAAGAAGCAAAAAATATGCTGGTACTTGCCAGTGCCTGGAGTTTGAGAGGAATCCTTGCTTATAAAGGGACACAAGGGAACTTGTTAGTGGGATAGAAAGTTCTGTGTCATGATTGTATTGATGGTTATATAATGATATGCATTCTTCAAGGCTCATAGAACTGTATACTAAAAGGAATAAATTTTTCTAGATAAAAGTGATATTTCAATAAAATGGAGTTAAAATATAAGTCTAGAGTGTGGCAAAATATTCACAGTTCATGAAACTGAGTTTTGGGTGTTTGTTGTTGTTGTTTAGTTGCCCTCAAGTCAGGTCTGAATTATAGAGACCTTCATAGGGTTTTCAATGGCTTGTTGTTTCAGGATTGCTTTAGGAATGCATTGCCACATCCTTCTCTTGTTTTTTTTATTTTTTATTTTTTTAATTTTTAAATTTTTTTGTGTGTGTGTGGTGATGGGGATTGATCCTCAGTCCTCAGAGAGTATGGAGCAGCACTCTACCATCTGAGCTAAGCCCCAGCCCCTTTGGGTGTTTAGGAATTTCTTATACTATTCTCTTTATTTTCTATGTATTTAAACAGCAAAAAAAAAAAAAACCCACAAATAATAAATATATGAAAATTAAGAAGGCTAAAACTCATTGCTGGCAAGGTCTGGGTAAAAGAATGCTCGATGCATTGTTGGCAAATATGTAAATTGACACAGAACTTTTAGAAAGTAATTGTGTAATAGCAGTTAACATTTGAAGCTGCATAAATCCTTTGTTCCAGAAGGCCTACTATTGGATCTCTACCCAAAATACAAAAGCTCCAGGTTTTTAAAAGTGTATGTATAAGGGTGTTTATTACAGCATTGTACTTCCTGGCAAATAAACAACAACAACAATAGCAACAACAAAAACCCCTACCTTTCCTGTGACATCCCTGCATAACAATTGTCTTAGCCCAGTGACATAATGCCCTAATTATTGCAGAGTATCGACCCTGTGAAATGTTATGCAGACATTAAAAAAGATAAATAAGCACATTAATTTACAAACTTGATGACTATGGAATGGTGTTTTAAATCTAGTTGTGTGTCTTAATCCATGCAGGCTGCTATAATAAAAATACTATAAGCTCAGCCATGCCACCCTGGCATAGGATCCTGTCACATCTTGGAAGCTAAGCAGGGTAGAACCTGATTAGTCCTTGGATATGAGACCACCTGGGAATAGCTGGTGCTGTTAGCTTGGGAGGAGGACCCAGTAGCTCACTCCTGAAATAATCAGCCATTGAAAACCCTATGAATAGCAGAGAAGCACTGGCAATAGTGCTGGGCATGCCAGTGTTGGTTGGTGTTTTGTTTTGTTGTACATAGGGTCACTATGAGTTAGATCTGACTTAATGACACCTAACAACAACAACAACAGTGTAGCTTATAAACAAAAGAATTCCTTTTTCACAGTTCTGGAGGCTGTGCAATCTAAAATCAACGCCTGGCAGATTCAATGTCTGATGAGGGTCTGCTTCCTCACAGCTGGCACCTTCTATCCATGTCTTTGTAAGGTGGAAGAGACAGACAGGCTCCCTTTGGCCTCCTCTGTAATGACAGTATCTCATTAATGAAGGCTTTGTCCTCATGTTTTAATCCTTTTCAGATGGTTCTGCTGTTAATACTATCACATTGGGCTTAGGCTTCAACTTACAAGTTTTGAGATGGACACAAACATCCAGGCCACAGCATTCTGCTGCAGAGTGTGTGTGGTATTATTCTCTCTGTACTTCATTTTTCCTTTTACCTTATTTTCACTTGCTTTATTCTTCCTTGCTTCACCTCATGTTGATCTAAGGAGCTGAGTTTAGGATTTGGGCTTAGAATAAGTAGCCATTGACAAAGCTGGGCCTTTGGGAGAAGCAGTCTTTATTGCTTGCTTGGACAACACCAGCTCGCTAGCACACTGCAGTGAGAATTGAGGACAAAGACCCAGAGGTTACTTTTGTACTTGGCTGTGCCTCCCATATCTGCTTGAGAACCTTGGGACTGTTGACTCAGTTACTTAGAAATCCTGGTGCTCAGCACTCTTTCTCTCTCCTCTTCTGTGATATGAAAAACCACTGCCATTATTACAGAAGTTGAAAGCAAGTGCACAGGGAACTATGTTTGGCAGACCAAGTCTGGTGTGAGGAGGAATGTATTCGTGTCTCAAGAAAGGGTTGTAATGGGGATCCTGTCCAACATCAGTCTCACAATTCCATTTCTGTAGCCCAGGAGGCAAAACTACACCATGATATTGGAATTCAGGGTATTAGAGATTCTTGGTGGCTGGAGAAGGCCATAAAGGTGGCTTTTAGGAGCTGATAACATGCTGTTTCTTGATCTTGGTGTTGGTTGCATGGTGTGTTCAGTTTGTAAAAATTCATCAAGTTGTGTCCTGGTGACTTGGACATTTTTCTGTGTATATATTATACATCAATAAAAGGTTAAAAATTAAAAATGAGGTATGTTAAGCAGTGTAATAAACATCATCAGTACACATACACACACTCACACATATATAAATATATAAATATAAATATATATATAATATAAAATCTAGAAAGTCAAAGTTTCCCTAGAATTTCAAAGTCTTAATTTAATAAAATTTTATTTCTTGCTCATATTTCTGAGACTAGTGCTGGTCAGGATCACTCCTGAGAGCTCTTCTCCAGGTACTGACTTGAGGGTCCAGCCACCTTTGGAGATGGTGATCTTAAACATGAAGTTCCCTGCAGAAAAGAGATTATATTGTGAATGAGTGCATTTTTAAGGATTCAGTGTGGTGATTATCATTTCCTCTCATATTCTGTTGGGTAAAATTGATCGAATGACTACCTAGATGCAACAGATTTTAGTCTTCCATTTTTCCATTAGGGAAATGTTATAGTTTGATAAAAAGTCTAACATCATTCTGCTTCACATAAGCTCTATTTAAAAATTGTAATACAATCCACTTGGAGGAAGAAGAACAAATATTTGAAATATGATTGAACAGCAAAGATGGAATCATTTGAGTGGCTTCATGAAGAAAGCAGAACATGAATTGTGCCCAGAAGAATGAGTGTCATTTGAACAGGTGGAGGGATAGGGAAGCATGAGTCCTGAGGATGCCTGATCATCATCACAGAAGGACCCAACACGAATAAGAGCTCATAAGCATCAATGAAACACAGTCATCAGTGTATGTATCCTCGTTTTCTATAGGCCCATCTGAAATTACAATTTTAAAAATTTAGGCTTCAAAGTTGGGCTTGCATCTACAACATCTAACTGCCCATATATCCAATTTTTGTTTTCCTACCAGCAATCAGCAATGTTTTATACATGATATCACTACAGGAAGAAAGTATTTGGTGATCTGTTTTAAGATATTTTGCCAGAAACCTCATTCTACATATAATATTTTCTGACAACTTTAGCAGGTCCTATGCTTTTTCTTTTTATTTTGCATATAGTACCAACTTTCCTTCTCTACTAGACTACACTGTCATTAAACACATAGCTTTGTCCTTCACTGCTAAGCACAGTGTGGAAGGCATAATACTTGTAATAAACTAAGAGATTTGATTTCCTTCATTGGATCTTGATTGTATCCAGCGTTACACCTTCATTTATTATTAATTTCTCTTCTCAGATATTTATGTAATTTAAAACAAGTACACAACAAACAAACTCAAAACCCACAAATTTAAATCTTTTTATCCTTTACATCATTGCTGGTAGTCACTGAGAGAGCAAGGGGCAAGGCTGCAGTGCTCAGCATCAGAATGCTACATTGACTCTTGTAAGTTGTCTTGTGAAACCAGGTGCAGAGCTGAATTTTATGAAATGGAAGATGATTTCTACTCTGCCACTTTTTGTACAGCCACCAGTAATCCTTAGGGTGCTTAATATTTTATGCTCCAATACATTATTCATTTAATATGCTGTCACATTTATGGGTTTGGGCCTTGTGGCCCTGTGTGCACATTCAAGACTGACTTGTAGTTCATGCCTTTGCTCCCTTTTAAAACTTAAGATAATTTAGTGCAAATACGATTTTTCCTACGAACTTCCTTGCCAAGTTGGAATCTTAGATGACCAAAGAAATAACAATAACATGTCATGTAGAGTCCAATAAATGTCTAATTGGTATGCCTCCAAAATGCATCTCTGAACTAAGAATTGCTAATCTGTGCTAAAATATAAATTAAATGATGATAAGTAGATTAATTGAATAAGAAGAAATTTATTTAACTACTTTTTATTTTCTAATGGGAAATGTGATCTAAGGATGTGAATAATTTAGTTGTCACGGTATTTATCTTCAAGTTATTGTGTCCTTGGCATCTTGACAACAACAATAACAAATGTCAAAGGGCAAAATTTTCCCTGCTGAATCTCTATTGTGCCTCGAGGGAGTCCTTTGTCTTGAGAGCAAGAACCAGTTTCTGAGAATCTGTTGTATTTGTCAGGGATATCCATAATTAAGGGCATAATATTTACAAGTAAAGACTAGACTCTCATAAATAAAGGAATGGACAGAAAAAACAAACAGTATCTCTTAAAGTTGTTAACAAGGGACATTCTTGATTCCCTTGACAGCAAAAAGAAGAGTACAACCCAAGTAGTTGAGACTAATGACAAATCTCCTAAGTCTTTTGGAAGCCTTAAAAGTTCAAGCTCTCAGTTTTCAGTTTGCTTAGTTCTGGAAGTGTTCAGGGAAAGGTTCTCCTTGAAAGCATTTGTTATTCTACCTCCTTGCATGGATCAGAAATGAACTTAATTTAATTTTCACATCTTACTAACACATGAAGTGATGCTCAAAGTTTCTGTGCCTATCCAAGGCTCTGCAATTCTGAGCTTCAGCAGCTTTGAGCCTCAGCAGCTCTGTCTTACAATCTTTTCTTTTGCTACCTTTTAACAAACCCTGATCATCCCAGTATTTTTCCTGCCAGAAATCTTTATTGTTTTTGCTTTCTGGTAGACCTTCCAAGGAGCTGGCAATAATTTCATTAATTTCAGAAAGCAGATAACTGGCTATATCTATTTGTTGTGGATCACACCCCTTTCTGGATATTCCTGGCACTGGCTAAACAATGAAATGATTGGCTCTGAAGTCAAGGTCAGGAGGAACGCAGATGTGAGGATTATAGAGATGTGGAAGGAGGATGAAGTGCAGAAGATGGAAAGCTGGAATATTTCCTGAAAATTTAAAAACTGAATTAGAGAGTTGAATATTTTGAATAAGAAAATAACAAGACATCTTGGCATTTAGGCATTTAAAAAAGTCAAAATGTTGAAATCTCAACAAATTTTCTATTTCCAGTAAAAAAAAGGATAGGGTTGATGATGACAATCTTGATGATATTGGAGATAATGTCAGTGAGCATTTATTTAATGGTTATTATGTCAAAGGCATAGTTTTACCTTGTGTTAGTATATTTTCAAATTTGTTCCTCATAAGCATATGGGATAGATAGTATTATCATATTCATTTTGCACATGAGGAAACCAGTGATCAGGGAGTTGCAGTCCCTTGCCTAATGTGACATATGTGTAAGTGCTCAGGTAAGACTTAAACTCAATTCTGTTTGTAAAATGACATAGGAGGTGTCTTCTTGTTACCCAGTTGTTTAAAATATTGTAGCAAATGCCATTGATGTCCCCCAGATCTTCATTTCCAGATCTATGGGTCAAAAATGAATTTCTGTGAACTTCTTAAGGGTTTGTACCTACAAACTATTTAGAACACTACCATTGGGCTTCTGGAACTGCTTACATCAGACACATCAAGATCCAGAAGTTCCTGGAAGTTTAATTCCACCAGGAATATTGTAGGACACTTGTGCAAGAGTATGAAATCCCTTTGCCTTGAGATGGGACAAACTCTGCAATTTAATTGCGTTCCTCAGCCCTCTGAGCTTCAGGGTATGAACGCTGATATAATGCAGTATTAGTCAGCTTGTTTGTCATTGTGGCAAAATAACTGACAGAAACAGATTTACAGGAAGAATGATTTTGAGGGGCTTGAGGTTTAGAGGATTTCAGTCCATAGAGTCAGGCAGGCATGGCAGTGGAGCAGTAGGTGGGGCCTGTGGCTGATGACCTCAATGCCATTCAGGATCAGGAGCAGAGATAGCTACCAGAACTGAGAGCCTGCATAAAACCTCCAAAGGCTCACATTCAGTAACACCTCTGCAAAGCTAGGTCCCACCTCCCAAAATTCTTTAGCCTCTACAGACAGCACCACATGCCAGAGAGCCAAGTGTTCAAACACATGGCCTTTGGGGGATATTTTAGGTTCAAACCAGAACAGCTGCCTAAAATTGCATCCTGCTTGGCTTCTTTCTCTTGTCACTTCTTCTTCTATTCCTCCTTTCTTAGTTTCTCCTGAGAACATCTCATTAATAAATTCCATACAAATTCTTTTCCTTGTGCCTGCTTCCTGGGTAATCTGAACTAAGAAAATTTCATGTTGGTCTCATTCTAACCTATGTGTCATAAAATGAATCAATTTTGATGAAAGGCATTATGAACTAATAATTGAATATAGCTAATCGAGAAACATTAGTGATTTTCTTTGTACAGGGCTTTAGCAACCTAATTGCTCTCATTTCATTCATGAAATAATTCGTTCATTAAAAAACCTGCAAATGACACATATTTTCTACTAAGTGCCCAAGAGCAATAGGGATGTGCACAAATCCCTTCGCATGGAAGGAAAAACAATGCACTTTATAGTGCACATATTCAGAGCACCCAGAGGAAGAAGTTTCAAGAAGACTAGATCTTTTATTAGTGTGCATCATTTCAGTTTCCATGATATAACTTCTCATTGATGTGAATTAATGTTTTGAGTATTTTTATTGACTGAAAGGTATATGGAGTAGAGAAGCCTGAGGAATGGCTTGACTTCAGACTAGAAATATACACTCAGAGTAGGCTGAGTAGGTCTTCCATGGAGTAATTATAAAATTACCCAATGTCTTTTGCAATTTTGGAAATTGTTCTTGGAGGGAAATGACTACACACACACACACACACACACACACACACACACAGACAGGGGTTGCTGTGAGTTGGATCTGACTCAATAGCACCTAGCATCAGCACAATAACAACAATATATATATTGAATTCTCATTGGGTTTCAGTATGTGTGTGTGTGTGTGTGTGCATGTGTGTGTGTACATATATATATATATATATATATATATATATATACTGAGTATATATATACACATACATATATAATATATGTATAATGATTATATATAAATTAATAGACCTGCAGCCATAGCCCTGTGGCATCCGATCCCATCAGATCTTGGAAGCTAAGCAGGGTCGGGCCTGGTTAGTACCTGGATGGGAGACTGCCTGGTGTTCCACCGCACCTGACTAGAAGAGTTTCATATGTGTGTGCAAGCATGTATGCATGGTTTTGTTTTTGTTTTTGTTTTGATTTTTTTTT
>VMDO01022853.1:0-32739 GCA_007922755.1 Pedetes capensis | reverse complement strand
TAGCTAATATAGAACAAAATTTTGCTCCCAATATTTAATAGGTTGGAGATATTCTATTTCTTAGAATTTATTTTTATAACATAAATTATTTGGTTTTAACTAATATGAATTTCTAAAAATCTATCATAGCTATATTTTAAGGTTTCATTCATCAATTACTGTTGTGATTATCATTTTTTGAATTCTTAAAACAAATTGAAATCCCTAAACAAGTTGTAATCATTTAGATAATTCAACAAATATTTGACATAAAAGATAACAGATTAGAGATTTCTCTGACCCGGGAGGTCATATAAGGTTATATAATTCACATAACTCAGTAAGTGGTGTGGAACTGTAAAAGTATGATCACTTTATAGAAAGAGAATTACTACATGATTCAATTTATGTCTTCCTTTTTGGTACCTATATTATGCTTTATGATCAGTTTGAAATCCTTTGGTATATTTTACCAATAATATTATTTTCTAGTTTACATTTGAACAAATAGGTTAAACAATTCCATAATCTTTTCTTTTTCCCTTTTTTGTCTTTTCTATGTTGGAGATTGAACCCAGAATCTTGTGCATACTAATTGCTTTCCTAAATTTCTTTCACTGTTTTAATTTTTTTATTTCTCTCTTATTGTAAAATTGATAAAAATGATTTATTGATCAAATTTAGCATCTTAGAAGCAACAGTTGCTCAACTTACCTTTCCTTATCTGTTCCAAAAGGGAATTTTGAGGAATAATAATTAAGGTTCCAATATAAGCTTTGTGCATATGATAAAAGAGTTGAATATAGCTCACTTTAGACAGATGGCTAATGAATATCTTTACCTTAGGATTCTGTGGTTAATCTTATTCAAAATGATGGCCACTACCTATGTTGTGCATATGAATATCAGCTACCATGGGACTTTGACAATTATAAGCAAGGAGACCTCCAGGTGTTGCTCTATAATTAGCTGATTATGGAATATATATATATATATATATATATATATATATATATATATATATATATCAGCAATGCATGGAGATGTGTTCTTATCTAATAGTAAATAATATATTCATAATATGTTATTTTCTAAATATAAAAGGAAAATATCCATTTAAAATAACACCACTATTTGAGAGAAGAAGAGAAGGAAATAAAAGACTTATACTCAGGTTTCAAAAGAAGTATTGGAGATAGCTGGCATAGTGGTGCTCTTCTGTAATCCCAGAACTCAGGAGGCTGAGATAAAGGATCACAAGTTCACAGCCAGCCTAGTGTACATTAAAGACAGATACCAGAACCCAAACCAAAACAAAAAAAAAAATGAGAGAAGAAAAAGAAGAAGGAGGAGGAAGAGGAGAAGGGAAAGGGAGATGAAGAAAAGCAGCAGAAGCAGCAGCAGAAGCATTATAGAAATTTTCTCTGAAGTATCATGAACTCCAGAAAATTATGGAATCAGACTGAGGATAGGCAATATACACCAAGAAGTGATGTCAAAAGCTTTCCTCCAGGGAATATCTGACATGTGCACTTGTTTGAGAAAGAAAGGATCATCTTCTATTTTTACTTGTTCTCATATTTAAGTACCTCTAACCTATAAGGGTCTGCAGCCGTAGCACTGTGGTATAGGATCCTATCAGATCTTAGAAGCAAAGCAGGGTCTGGCTTGCTTAGTACTTGTATGGGAGACCACCTGGGAACACCAGATGCTGTAGACTTGGGAAAAGGGCCCAGAAACCCACTCCCAAAAAGCAATCTGCTGTTGAAAACCCTATGAATTTCAGAGAAGCACTTACAATAGTGTTTTGCCTGTTGTACATTGGGTTGCTATGAGTCGGACACTGACTCAAAGGCACCTATCAACAACAACCTACAGAAACAAGGCACAATGCTACTGGTACTAACTTAGTTTCCAGATACAAGAAGGTAATAATGAGCTCCTTTTTTATGGTATGCTCCACCTCTGTTATCATAGGGTTTTCAATGACTAGTTATTTCAGGCAGCTCAAGAAGACAAAATCGAATATTATAATGATATTTGAGAAGAACACACTCTGTTTTCTTAACCTTAAAGAATTGAAGAAAAAGCTCAAGCTTCAAATGACAATAGTGAAGGATTCTACTGCGAAAATATTGAACAACATAGGAAACTTCAAAAGAAGATAGATGGAATACACAGAGTCACTATACCAAAAAGAATTGGTGGATGATCAAGCGTTTCAAGAGGATGCATGTGATTAGGAACCAAAAGTATTAAAGAAATAAATGAAAGCTGCCTTGAAGGAATGGATGAAACACAGGACTCCAGGAATTGATGGAATACCAATTGAGATACTTCAACAAACATGAAACACTGGAGATACTCACTTGCCTATGCCAAGAGATTTGGAAAACAGCTGCCTGGCCATCTGACTGGAAGAGATCCATATTTATGCCTATTCCCATGAAATTGAATGTGGAAATTATTGAACAATGTCATTAGTAGCTCATCTAATTAAAATTTTGATAAAGATCATTCAAAAGTGACTGCAGCAGTAGATTAACAGGGAACTGCCAGAAAATCAAACTGGATTCAGAAGAGGGTGTGGGAAAATTGACGTCATCTCTGACATCACATGTATATTACCTGAAAGCAGAGAATACCAGAAAGATGTCTTTTTTTTTTTGACTATGCAAAGGCAATAGACTTGTGTGGACCACAACAAATTATGGATAATATTGGAAGGAATGGGATATGAGAACACTTAACTGTACTCATGAGGACTCTTTACATGGACAAAGATGTGGGCATTCAAGCAGCACAAGGAGACACAGCTTCATTTAAAGTCAGTTAAAAGTGTGCATATGAGCTGAATCCTTTTACCATGCTTCTTCAATCTCTATGCTGACCAAATAATCTGCAAAGCTGGACTTTACGAAGAAGAATATGGCATCTTATTTGAAGAAAGACTCATTAACAACCTGCCTTATACAGATGACACAACATTACTTGATGATACTGAAGAAAATTTGAAACATTTACTGATGAAAATCAAAGATTGCAGCCTTCAGTATGGACTGTGCCTCAATATCAACAAAACAAAAATCCTTACAACTAGGTCAGTATGGAACTTCATGATAAATGGTGAAAAGATTGAAAATGTCCAGGACTTTGCTTTACTTAGTTCTACCCTCAAAACATGAACAAGAGTCAAGAAATTAAAACACCCATTTTATTGGGAAAAGCTACTGCCAGAGGCCCTTTAAAATGTTGAAAAGTAAATATGTCAGATTGAAGATGAAGATGTACCTGACTTATACCTTGGTACTACTTTCTGTGACATTATATGGTTATGAAAGCTGGACATTGAATAAAGAGGATTGGAGAAGAATTGATGCTTTTGAATTATGGTGCTGGAGACAAATATTGAATACATCATGGACTGCACAAAGAAACAACAGATGTTTCATAGAAAAAGTGCAACTAAAATGATCCTTGGAAACAAGGATGGATAGACTGCATCTTACGTATTTTGGACATGTTGTCAGGAAAGAGCAATCCCTGGAGAAGGACATCATGTTAGTGAGAGTGGCAGATCAAGGAAAAAAAGAAAGACCCTCAACTAGATGGATTGACACAGTGTCTGCAACAATGGGCTTAAACATAAAAAAGATGGTGTGCCTGGCACTTGAGGGTATGTCTTTTTCTGTTGTTCATACAGTTGCTATGAGACCAATGGACTCCAGTGCACATACAACAACTACAACAGTGTCACACCTCCTCATCTAAGCAAATACTGAAGAATAACTCTTGCTAAATTTATATGGTCTATAGCCATACCAGAGCTGGGATTTAGCTCAGTTGGTAGAGTGCTGCTCTGTGTGCTCTGAGTCCCTATGTGGGATTCCCTCAGCACTGCAAAAATAGGAACAGGAACTGGCAACCCATTCTTGAAACAAAACAATCAGCCATTGAAAACCCTGTGAATGGCAGAGAATCACTGACATGGTGCCAGGCCTAGTACAGCATCCTCTGAATCTTTTGATCTGTTGTACTTAGGGTTTCTTTGTGTGTATCCCACCTCAAGGGGACCTAGCAACAGCCTTTCCATCTTGACTTCTGATCTTGTCAGACCTGAGAAAAAGCAGGGTGGGGCCTGGTTAGAAGTTGGATGGGAAAACTGAAAATATCAAATGCTGTATGCCTGGAAGAAGGGCCCAATAGCCTGCTCTTGAAATAATCAGCCATTAAAAACTGTATAAATAGCAGAGAAACACTGACATATCGCTTGTTGTTGTTGTTAGGTGTCATCGAGTCGGTATCTGACTCATGGTGACCCTCATAGGGTTTTCAATGGTGATTGTTTTGGGATTGCCTTGGGAGTGGGTTGCCAGGCCCTTCTCCCATTTTTGTGGTGCTGGGAATTGAACTTGAGACCTCAGAGACTGCAGCACAGTGCTCTACCAACTGAGCTAAATCCCAGCCCAACATATTGCTGGGCATGGCATAATTCCAGTAATGTTCCCTTCTATTGTACATAGGGTCACTATGAGTTGGACTCTACTGGAAAGCACCTAACAACAACACAAAGTTGTATAGATAATGTGTAAATTGATTCCTACTTTTTTCCTTTAATAAACATTTGAATTGTCTTCTCTGTTCCATTACCTGTATAAGTGATTGTGACTTACAATATCACAAATATAATTTCAATGTCATAATTTAGAAACCTTTCAAGTTCTCTGTTCATATTTTTATTTCTTAAAGTTATTCCAGAGCTTATAGTTTTAATGAAAACAAAAACAATTTTTAAAGTATTTATTTTATTTAGTAGTGTTTAATCCCTTTTTAATAGAACTGACTGAAGAAGATTAGACTCACAGGAAGTGAAATGAATATTAAATAGTTAAGGAAAAGTAAATAGCTTTTTGACTGGAGAGCACAAATATTATACAATTAATACATTAAAATGACAAAAGCAGTTAAATTTCATACACTCTTTCAAATTCAACTTTGTTGTTGTTAAGTGCTATCAAGCCAGGTCTGACTCATAGGCACCCAATGTACAACAGACAAAACTATCCAACACTGTGCCATGCCTAGCATATGTCAGTTCTCAGTGATTCCCTGCTATTCATAAAGTTTTCAATTGCTGTTTTTTGGGAGTGAGCTGCCAGATCCTTCTCACAAGCCTATAGCACTTAATATCCCAAGGCGGTTTCCCATCCATGGACTAACCGGGCTCGACCCTACTTAGCTTCTGAGATATGATGAGATCAGATGTCAGAGTGGTATGGCTGCAGACACTTTCAGCTTTAGTTATAAACAAATTTAAAATGCAAGTTGTAGAAAAATTAAGGAAAGACATTAAAGTGAAAGACATTTTGAATATTTGTGAAAAAAAAATTGACTTTTTCAACTAATTTTTCTTAATTTCATGAGAAAATTATATATCTAATTCCATTTGTGGCTGAATTTACTTATTGAATGACTTGATAACCCAAATTTGGAAAAAAAATAGACATTTCTTTGTATTGATAATTATTTCTGTGGTATAATTGAGAATGTCATCTAACATATCTAGAATTTTTTCCTTATATAGACCTTAAAATAATTTTATATTTCTTAATTATTAGCTCTTTTAATCTTTGTATTAAGTACATTGGATAGTCACCACTGATATCCTCCATTTTAAATACCAAAGAACTGATGGCAATAGTGATTTAACATTATGTAGGCATTTCTGCTTCTGGAGACCTTGTTCAACCAACAGAATACTAATATTGATTCACCATGTTGTACACTGAATTATTGATATATGTTGGAATTAGAGTGATAGTAGCCTCTTGTTTTAGAAGTGACAGGTAGTTTGCACTCCATAAGCTTTGCTGTCAGAAAGTATCCGTAGGTCTGTCATCTACTATATGTGTGATTCTCAGAAGAAATTAGCTTTCTGAACTTCAGCACCAACATGATGTAAAAATCATGCAGTATTAACCTTGACATATGGAAAATTTTACATAAATATTTATTAAATGAAATATTAAATTCATTTCATTCCCTAGGGAGGCAAGAATGAAGTCAGTCAAGTTTGCACCTAACACCTCTATAACCATGGTAATTTGTACAGGCATTAAGTAATAAGAACAACTACAATAAGGTTAAAATTAATATTTAGTGCTTACATAGGTTATTTTATTTATCACAACTACTCTTTGATGTTGTTGTTGTTGTTAGGTGCCATCCAGTCATGTCCAACTCACAGCAACCCTCACAGGGTTTTCAATGGCTGTTTGTTTTGGAATTGCCTTGGGAGTGGATTGCCATGTCCTTCTCCCATTTTTGCAGTGCTGAGAATTGAACCTGGGTCCTCAGAGACTGCAGAGCAGCATTCTACCAACTGAGCTAAATCCCAGCCACTCTTTGAGGCAGATGCTATTAACTGAGGACTGGTGAAGAACTATGGCTTTCCCAACTTTTAGGTCAGAGAATAGTGTTCTGGGAATCCAATCCAAGATATCTAATGGATTCTTCTCTATCCCAACCTAGCTAGCCAAACAAAAGATGGTAAGATCTTTGAGAGGAGTCAAATGACTGCCATAATTTTCATATTTTTCCTTCTAGTCAAGGATGTTAAGTCTTCTACAAGCACTTTCTTTTACCACTCAAGAAAAAACTTCTTTTTCCATTCCCACATCTTCACTAAAATTACTGTGACCAAGGAGAATCTTATCGATTCTAAAATCATTGTTTTTTTTTCTCTTTATAATCCTTATATTCTCTTGACACTTGAATCTGTTGATCACTTACTTTCTGAGTCCTCTCTTCTGAATTCTGTACTTGGCTACTCTTTCTTTAGAATCCTTGACCTGACACCTCTTAGCCTCTTTCATAGACTCTTCTCAGTTTGTCTTTTATAAGCCAGAGTTCCATCCTTGAATGTCTTCCATAACTACAATCTCTCTAAATGTTATTAATGTATTCAGTTCAAATTCTTTACCATTTATATTATGAATTTTTTCAAAAACACCCTTTTCTCACCCAGCTGATTCTTCTCACCTATTTAACTTCTACCCCTTACTTATATTTCATTATTCTACAAATATTTCCAACTCAATAAATTGCAACCAGAAAATGTGTCATCACTATCTACCTTTCTTTTGTGCCAATATTGCTTTTTTTGAGCTCACGATCTCAGTGACCACCTGGTTATAAATCTACCTGATGGAATAGAAAACTAAGGAACCAACCTTGAGTCTCTCCTTCAGAATTTGTATCCAAATCAACAAAAATATACCTTGTGTTCTACATCTTCATTGACTCTTAAAATCAACGAAGTGCTTTCTGTTTCGCTTTAGTTCAAGTCCCAACTTTGTGGCCAGCAAAACTTTCCTGGTAACTTCCTCTCCAGGTCTTAACCTTGCTTTTTTCAACTCATTCTCCAATTTGTAGCCATAATAATATTCTAAAATGTGAATTTGTTAAAATCACTATTTTCCTTAAAATAAATGGCTTGCACATCATTTAATATCAATTTCTAACCCTTTGAAATTCTAGTTTTGAATAAATCTTCCTTCTTTCCTTCCTTGTTTATTTCATCCCTCCTGCCCTCCCTCCTTTGTTTATATTTAATGATCTCATTCTTGTCTCCATCCTTCACTGGAGTTTTTGTCAATGGCTAACACATTCCCTACTCTGTCACCTATGGTGACTTGTAGCTTCAGGAACTTTTCATATTCACTTGGCATAGGTCTACTCTCAGGGTACAGGTTGCTCTTTTACCCAGTGTCACCTGTTCCTTACCTAACTCTTTCAGGAGCTGAGCTTTTTTGAACTTGGGAGCTTAGCTTGGTTACTTTATTGCTTCTTTCCTGAAGGCTTTTCTGACTCCGCCTTCAGATTCCAAGGAGGTTTCTTTAGCCACTGTGTGTTGTCTCACGCCTATAATCTAGCACCTATAAGGCTAAGGAAGGGGGAACCTTCAAGTTTGAGACTAGTCTGGGCTACTGAATGATGTGAAGGCCAGCCTGGACTATATAGTGAGACTTTTTCTTAAAACAAAAAAAAGACATTTTTTTTTGTGTGCGCTGGGCCTCTCTTTGTAGCACTTATCAGGAGGTTCTATAACCTGCCTCTCACTGGAAGGCCCAGGAGCAGTGCAGGTATGTCATGATTGTGTTTCTTTGTATCTTTTGCCTGAGCAGAGTGCCTGGAACAGAGCTGAGTTGAGCAAACAATTGTGTAATCAATTAAAATATGAATGTGCCAGAGAAATTACTAATTTATATCTGAATAACTACATTTTGTGCAAAAATACAGAAATGGCACCAGCTGAGATATGGACCAGATTGAAAAAAATGTCAAAATAGATTCTCTTGAAGAAGTGTATAATATTCTACAGTGCAGAAAGGAAAAGAGCAGATATCGGGGAAGAATATCGGTTCCAGTAAAGGGACAGGAAGGAAAAGGAGGTAAAATAGTATCTTAGGTTCTCATAATTGTAAAGACATCACAAGACAGATAAATGCATTTATTCCTGATTAATTCTCATCGAAAATAATCCCTTTCATTATGCTTTGAAATATATTCCCTCAGCTCTGTAAGAGACTCTCAATATGTACTAAGCCTTGAATCTTTTGAAGATCTCTCATCACACACTCCTGCTGTGAAAGCTGTTAGCATACAATATTTCTTAAAGATGACATGTTGCATATTATCCCCAAATCTGATGGGAAGAATGTACAGATATTTAAAATAAACAGAGCATGTTATTTTTATGCAATGCTTGTATTAGTTTTGTCTCATGCCCAGCTTCTAGCCTTTAAAATTCCAAAGAGAGTACAAAACCTATCCTAGGACACATCTTGTAAGGTTCATCAGTGAGTCCCTATAAATGAATGCATCTGCTGTTACCATAAGGGCTCAAATTTCTCTTCATCACTTTATAATCCTAGAAACACTTCCCAACTTCACATGCAGTGTACTCATCCAAAAGTTGTAAAAACAGCCTCTCCTCAATGTCTCCATTCTATTTGATTATATTAGGGAAAAGAAAGTCCATGCAGTGCCCCCTCCCACCCTTAATTTCTTTGGCTGACCTCCAAAATGTAGCTGTCAGCTAGTGTTAGGTAAATAAGTATGAGGCATGGCCCAAGGCCCACTTACTGTCAGTCATTTGGATGAGAATATGTCCCCTCTATTAGCATTGCTGAATGTCAGCAATAAGGACCATCAATACAATTCTCTTCAGTCTGATGCCCAAACACTGACTGAGGACATCAGGAACAATTAAAAAAACAGACTCAAAAAAATTTCATGAACATACTCTCAGCTTGAGAAGAATGTTACTCAAATATAATTAAATCTCACCTTATCAAGAAAGTCTTACAATTAATCTCATCTGCCATTTTTGTACTTGACCACCACAAGGTGTATTGATCAGTGTTTTTTAACTGTTTTTTTTTTTCCCTGTGGTTGATTTTGTTTTTAGTTTTTGTTTCTTTGAGAGGTTTTCAAGATGACTATGTTGCTCAGGATAGCCTTGAACTTGCAATCCTCTTGCCTCAACCTCATAAGTGCACAGATTATAGACATAAGCTAACATGTCTGGCTACCACATTTAATATTTTGTCATTTAAAGATATTTTTATCTGTAAATTTAATCTTCATTTGTATGTACCTATTAGAATATATATGTTAGAAAATATATATACACATACACATATCTATCTATATCTATATCTATATCTATATATCTATCTATATATATATATGTATATACATATAGTTATGTTGTTAGGTGCCCTCAAGTCAGTATCCAACTCATAGCGACCCTCATAGGGTTTTCAATGGCTGACTGTTTCTCGGGATTGCCTTGGGAGTGCATTGCCAGGCCCCCTTCTCCCATTTTTGCAGTGCTGGGAATTGAACTTGGGACCTCAGAGACTGCAGCACAGCACCCTACCAATTGAGCTAAATCCCAGCCCATATATATATACCATATATATATATATATATATATATATATATATATATATATATACATATATATATATAATATATATATATAAATAGAATATATATAAATAGAATATATATATAGCATATATATATATTCTATTTCCTCATTTAGGCTATAGGCTAATTAGGGGCAAGATCTATCTCTTAAATTCATTTTTTTTTAATCATTTCTAAGCTCTTTCTAAATTACCAAATCTACATTAGGTTTCTGTAACTAGTTGCTAAATAAAAATGTAAAAAGAAAAAACCTTGGTGTGGTTATTATATGTACTCAGTGCTATAAATTATAACAATTTCCAAAACAAAATGAGGCTTAAGAAGATAATATCATGCAATATTTCACAATCCATAGATTATCACTGTATATACATAATCTTTATCTACAAAGATTAATTTTTAATTATAGTTATAAAATTACAGTTGTAGAATTAGCAGTTATTATTGTGGTTGTTGTTGCTAGGTGTTTTTGAGTCAGATCTGACACATAGTGACCTTATGTACAAAAGAAAGAAACACTGCCCTTCATTGTACCATGCCAGGCACTATTGTCAGTATTTCCCTGCTACTTATAGGGTTTTCAATGGCTGGCTGATTGTTTTTTGGGAGTGGGTTTCCAGGTCCTTCTCCAAGCCTAGAGCACACAGTATTCTGAGGCAGTCTCTCACCCACGTACTAACGAGGCCCAACTCTGCTTAGCTTCTAAGATCTGAAGATATTGGACACCAGGATGGTATGGCTGCAGACTAGGAATTGTTATAGTAAGCAAAAAGAGATTATATCTACATTCATTTGGTAAAATTCTTTTTTAATTTAACATTAAAAGTCTTTTTAGGAATTGAACCTTCAACTGGAAACATTTGATTAATATTTACTATACTTGAACTTATATCTTTCTGTATTTTCCTTTAATAAAAAAAGAACAAAGGACTATGTATAGAAGAGTAAATTCACATTAAGAAATAAAGTTTTGAAGCTACAAGGAACTAAAAATTTTATTTTAAAATATCTATCCACCTTTAGGAGAGGAAAAATCTATAATTTCATCTTAGATATATAAGAATGTGAAGTAAAGTTATATCTACCCTGAAATCTTGAAAAGTAACATACTAAACAACATTAAATTTATATCTTTAATCGATCAAATCTTTTTAATAGATGAAGACAAAGATGTATCTTACCAACAATGATTTCTACTTATAAACTTACTTGCTTGGTATGGGGAGATCATTCACCTAGAATAGGTACCTCAGTCCCTAAGACTTTTTAACATTTGTTCTGGATTTTTTCATTTTTCAATTAAATATTATTATTATTGTGTTTGTTAAATGTTGCATTAAACATATGAGAGGATGTGTTTAGTAGATGTGCTCTTAATACCAAATCTCAACCAGAAATGTGAGAGACACACAAACAGGGAATGAGGCCTTACTTCCATATATGGGTAAATTGTTCCTTTCTTTTATCAATCTTCTTAGGAAGCAACATGATCATGTCAGGAATTTTCTGATAAAAATAAAATACATCCATTCAGGAGTAGCTAAGGACATGTAACCCCTGGTCTCTGGTGTCAGTAGAATGAACATCAGATGCTGCTAACCCTGCTGACTAGGTGATGAACCAGCCAGTTGCATTTTGGATGATATGACTACCAATGTGTCACAAAGCTACCCAGACTACCTGCTAACTAGGTCAGAGGGAGAGTGGAAGATGATAGCTTGAGGTATATGTTAAACATATGAAAGCAAATAGAGACAGAGAAGTTCTATTTTAATATTTACAGAGGATAATTTATTGATATAGATTGCATATTTGAAAATCTGTAATTATTTATGTATTTTACTATTGATTATAACTTTATGTTTATCATTTCACAACAAACCACCGTAGCTTTTGTATTTCCACTTCCAAAAGAACTTGGTGCACAAAATATCTGCTTCATAATTTGAAGAATGTTTTTCACAGATTCCTCAAATCTTTTTCTGTCAACATACTTGTCTCAGGGGATGTCACTTACAAGTATATTAGGTGGCCTAAAGTTGACTCACAGGTTACTGATGCTAGTAATTTCTCTTTTTCTATTTTTCTGGAGTTTTATTCTGTTTCACTTTTAACAGTTCTTATTTTTTTCCTCAAGTTCAATATCTTTTCTTCTGCAACAATCCCTTATCTGCACATAATTTCATCTTTTATTTTTTCATATAACATGTAGTTTTCATGCACAGAACTTTGATTTAGGTCATTTGTATACCTTTCATGTTCCCAATTAACATAATTTATCTTTCCACCAGTTTTTTTGAAGATAGGGAATGAATTCATAATAATTGTTTTAGGGTTTGCTCTTTTCTTTAATTTTGTTTCAATTATGAGTAGTTTGTAGTTCGTTGATCTTTCTAATTATAGATCATATTTTCTTGCTTCTTTTTGTACCAGGATATTTTTATTGAATGGCCGGCACTGAAGTTTTTATGTTGTTGACTGATATAAATTTTTGTATTATTACAAATATTATTAAGCTTTGTTACAGGACACAGTCAAGACACTTTGAAGCAGTTTTATCTCTCTGGAGTCCTGTTTTTATGATTGGTTAGGGAAAGCAAGATCAGCATTTCATTTGAGGATATTCATTCCTCTCGGAAGATCCCTCTGAGGATTCAAGCCAGAACCATGAATTCACATTCATATATGAGGTTTTCAAGTCTTGTTAGTGGGACATTACCATTCTTCGCCCTGAGTATGTTTGAATAAAGTTCCCTCTAATCCTTTCAGGTGATTCTTTCCCTGATTTCCGGTGATTTCATCACATATGTATGCCCTGTTGACTGGTAAGAAGGCCTTTCAGCAAAATCTGGAGATTCCTTTGTTTGCAATGCTGCCCTCACTGGGACTCTGCTCTGGTTACCTCAAACTGTCTGATTAATCTCCTTGACTATGGGGAGCTTACTAGGTGTCAGTAGGATACCTTACCTTCTGCCCCACTTTCTAAAGCCCAAAGACCTACTGAAGACTATAAGCTGCAGCAGTCATATGATCTCATTAATTTGTTATGTGCTTTTCTGAAATTGCTGTCATTTGATCCCTGATGTGTAAAATCTTTAAAAACACTGATTTGTATATTATGTCTGATTTATTAATTGTTTCAAGAAGGATGGTAAGCAAATTCTTCTTACTCCATCTTGATCAGAAACAGAAGTTCTTTCAAAATACTTGTTGATTTCTGCCACCTTCCATATAATATATCACTGATGATGCAAAAATGAGATGTAAATCTAGTGAAGAAGTACAAAAATTAGATCCATGGACTCAATCCCCAGCACTGCAAGGAAAGAAGAAAGAAAGAAAGAAAGAAAGAAAGAAAGAAAGAAAGAAAGAAAGAAAGAAAGAAAGAAAGCAAGCAAGCAAGCAAGCAAGCAAGCAAGCAAGCAATTTCATAGGATTGCCACCAAATACTTGATTTAACATTTAACACAAAGAACTGTAGACAATGAAGTCTCTGTGAACCATCCCTACTCATTTATTTTAAACAACTATTTTCATTTAGGGTTGGGATTTAGCTCAGTTGGGAGAGTGCTGCGCTGCAGTCTCTGAGGTACTGAGTTCAATTCCCAGCACCGCAAAAATGGAAGAAGGACCTGGCAACCCACTCCTAAGGCAATACCGAAATAGCCATTGAAAACCCTATGAGGGTCACTATGAGTCGGATACCGACTCGATGGCACCTAACAACAACAACAACATTTTCATTTAATTTCACTTAATTTTATTTCCAAGCTTTCTTATCTATTCATTAAAAGTAAAGTGATAACTATTAATGTGGTGACTTTATCAGTTAATAACACACATATATATGGTATGAGTCCAATAAAAATTCAATCATGTTAATCTCAATAAAATGACTTACTTTTCTATTTTTTCCATTAATGTACATAAAATTTTTAGAAGTTCATTGTGATAGAAGTAAACTCTTGATACTATTGGAAAGAGGAAGCTCAGATAAAGTGTTCATGATTAGACATAAAATACTATAGTTTTTGTATTATAAAAATATAAATTTTGATAGAGCAAAATTTTATGAGTACAGAGATGTCCTTCCAAATTAAGAAGCCTTGTTGTTGTTGTTGTTAGGTGCCATCGAGTCGAGTCCGACTCATAGCGATCCTATGTACAGCAGATCGAAACACTTGCCAATTCTGTGCCAGGCAAACGATCTTATTTATGTTTAAGCCCATTGTTGCAGACACTGTGTCAATCCATCTGGTGGAGGGTTTTCCTCTTTTGCGTTGACCTGCCACTCTTCCAAACATGATGTCCTTCTGCAGGGCTATGGAACAAAAATGTACTTGGAAAAGCAGAAGTTCCAATAAGTTACTTTTAGAAATTAAGGCCATTATTAAAAATAAATGTTTTATGCATGCAGAATTATGGTAATTAAACTGCAAGATTTTATGTCACAAAGTTGATTTTGAAAAAGTACATCAGTGCAGTAGTAGATGTATTCTTTTTGCTTTGCATCCTCAAACATACTTTAAAATGTTTTAGTCTTTGAAGAAAGACTTTGTAAAATTCAAGTTAAGAATACAACCATTGTTTTGTAAGACTCCTTTAAAGTTTTGTTGAATTTGGTTCAAATGAGTTGAAGTCTTGATTCAAAATATTCAACAAATGGAGGATTAGAAATGTCATATTTTAATTAACTGAAATGATTGAAAAGCAGTTTGAAAATAAGAAAATATTGAATTATACCTATAAAAAAAGCCATAGAGATCTGTAAGATACCTTATGGATCTACTTGCACACCTATTAGAATGGCTCCAAACCAAATCTTAAGCAATATCACATCAAATCCTGGTGAGGAGAAGGTGGTAAAATAGTAACTTTCATTTGTTACTAGTGGAAATGCAAAACAAGGCAGCCATTTTAGAAGATATTTTGACAATTTTCAGAACTAAACTTTTACTTATTATCTGTCAGTTATGCTACTTAGAAAGTATCCAAAAGATTTGAATACTTATGTCTATTCAGGAATCTAGGCATGCATATTACAGCAGCTTTGTTCATAATTTCCAAGACTTGGAGGCTACTAAGATATTCTTCAACTTGTGAATTGACTAAGAAATTGTAGAACATCCAAATAAGGAACTATAATTCAGCCTCCCCTACTATCTAGGCATTAGATTTTTATGCAGAATGCCTCATAGTGGAATAAAGAAGTCAATTACATTGTTTGAAGAAAATATTTATTTATTTATTTATTTATTTATTTATTTATTTATTTAATTGGGTCTCCAACGTGTCTATTTTCCTCTTAGGATATTTCTTAGAAGATCATGAGCCAAAGCCAGAGGACCAGAAAGTAAAGAACATAAAATCAACCATAAAGCAGTGGATGAAACAAGGGTAAGACATAAGCAGGGTTTTCCCTTTCACAAGGAAATATAGCAAATGTTCAACCAGATGGTGAGAAAAAGGACTAGGATCTGGGATGCAGGAACCAGATTTTAAAAACTCACAGCATCTGAGTCAAGGTTTCACATCTCATCCCCACAGGCCTTGACCTGAAAGAGTGCTACAGGTAATAAGAAAGATTTCCTGACACCAAATGGCTTTACTCATAATTAAGAACAATACTACCTTGTATTTTTTAACTCAAAAGGTGACCTGCCATAAGCTTCCACCATCTGAGAGTCTACTTCCACTCTACATGGCTGCCGGTCATGTCTGAGGGTAGGATGGTAGTGGTCTTTGAAGGTCAGAGTAAGTGAGTCCCAGAAAGTTCTGCTTATCTGAAAAAGGCTGGGGGAATTCCTGAACCACCAAACACAGGAGACTTAAGGTTAAAACAATGCTCAGGGAGGGACTAGAACATGAGATTGGAGGATCTGCAGATACAAGAAGCCCACAACCCATGACCAAGTGAGTGAAGGCAGAGGGGAGCTTGGACTTTCACTGTGAATGTGACCAGCAAACAGGCTGTGCCTTGGCAGAGACCAAACAGCAATGGCAGAAGAACCCTTAGTTAAAATATCCATCTGTAAATTCCAGGGAGACCTGTATGTCAATCAAAGCAAATGAATTGCCTCTAAGAAACAGAAGCAAAAGTTCTAAATCTAACTCAATATTTTTATTTTTAAAAAAATACTATGATATGGGCATGATGACCCCCACCTGTTATCCCAGTGATTCAGGAGGTAGGAGGATCACTGTTTTGAGGCCAGAGGGAGCCTGCATAACTTTGTGAGACCTCATCTCAAGATAAAAAATTTAGAAAGGGGGGCTAGGTGTGTAGCTTAGTGGTAGAGTGTTTACAAAAGTATGCATGACATGGGTTCAACCTGCTAGTACCCCCAAAAAACAAGAAAAATAAAAAATAAAAATAAAATACTGTGATTGTAAAAAAGAAATGAGTTATGTTGAATTTGTATGATGTTTTCTTCATCATTACAATAAGGTTGAGAGTTCCACTAAGTTATGATTGAAAAATTAAGGTAAATATTTCCTCTATTAAGTTTAAAATATCTATTGCTGTTATTTTTAACCCAAATAGTTTATAAAGTCAAACAGGTTAAATAACATCTTATGACACATTCTGATGGCACATGAAAAAGTCTCAAGAACTTTTACAAAGTTTATTCTTTATAATTCTAGCAAATTACAATTTTAGAGCTTTATCTATAAGGATACTCACTGCAGAATTAATTAAAATAGAAAAAGTTGCTAGTAATTTAAATATAAATGATTGGAAGAGGTAATATTTGGATGAGGTTCCTAAAATTTTATTATAAATTTATTTTATAGAATGAAAATACTTGTTGTTTGGTGCTTCCAAGTTGGATCCGACTCATAACAATCCTAAGAACAACAGAAGGAAGTACAACCCAGCACTGTGCTATGAACATGATCTTTTTATGTTTGAGCTCATTGTTGTAGACACTAATTCTTCTTCCCATTTTGAGCTGTGACACATGAGCAAAAGGAGGTTCCAAGGGCATTACTCTATTCCCATCATTAAGTATGACTCTAAGAAGACAGCTCTTCCCTGGTCCTTGTTTGATTGCCTTCCAGCCGGGGTGGGGCAGGCTTGTTTTCCAGCATTATATTTGACAGTGCTTTTCTGCTATTTATAGGGTTTTCAATGGCTAATTGTTTTGGGAGTGAACTACTGGGTCTTTCCCCCTAGTCTGTCTTAGTCTGGAAGATCAGCTGACACCTGTACATCATGGATGGCCCTGCTGGTATCTAGAAACCTGTGGCATAGCTTTCAGCATCAAGGCAACACATAAGACCCCCACCTCCCCAGCATGACAAACTTACAGACACATGGGGGATAGAGATATGAACAATATAATATTTAGTAAAATGTAAGCACAATACAGGAAAAGTGGGTTGAGGAGACTGTTCCATCACTTTTGTACCAAATTTTTAGTATGGTTGAAATATTTAAAATATTTTACTTTAAAAATCCATACATAAAATGATTTTTCAAAAATAGAAGTTCTATAATGTCTATATTCTCATATTCTCATAGGTGCTCATGTGTTTGGTTTTGCTTCTGTTTTTGTGCTGCTGGGGATGGAACCCATGGCATTGAGCATGCTAGGCAAATGCTGTATATTCCTAGCTCTATAAGGTCTATATTCTCAAGCAGATGTTAATTCTTTTGTGAACAAAAAATCTGTTATAATCTGTGGTTTCTGTGGCTTTATATTTTATATGTGAAACATACTTCTAAAGTTACTTGTTTTAAGGAAATTATTTGGTACAAATTAATGAAATTTGAGGTCAGTTTCCAGATCTGGTGACTTTACCTAGGTGAAGCCCATAATTCTCCCTCTCTCTCTCTCTCTCTCTCTCTCTCTCGCTCTTTTCACTTATTCTAGTTCCAAACCCTGTACTGTGGGTTGCACTGTTATTTCACTTGGGCAAACATGAGCACCTTTCTCTCCATTTCACTTGCAACTTATAGAATGGCAGACTAGAGAAAAATTTGAAACAAAATATCTCAGATTTAGAATGATCTATTTTCTGGTCCCTAAGCTCTGCTAACATTATTTAATACTTAATGAAAAGGTGCATATTTTTGTTTTGTTTGTTGTTTTCTTCCTGTCTCTATTTCTATAAAATATTGGGCCAGATATGCTAAAATTTCTTGTATCTACTACACAAAGGAATGCCATGCAGAATTGTAATTATTTTCCTTAATGCGCCATTTTGCTTTCTGTCATTTCAGCGACCCGCGGTCAACAATGGACTGCAAACACAATTCATAACTTTTAAATTGTGTGTTGCTCTTTTAAATGTGATGAAATCTTGTGGCATCCTTCTTTATTCTATCCGATTCATGATTTTTATTTTGTCCAACCTATCCATGATATGTATGCTACCCTCCTGTTAGCTATGTAGTAGCCATCATGATGCTTAAGTTCAAGTAACACTTTTAACTTAATATAGCCCCAAAGTACAAGAGAACCAATGCTGAAAATTCAGATATGCCAAAGAAAAGCCATAAACTGCTTTCTTATTTTGTTCTTCATTTTTATTAGTATTTTAGTAAATGTACAAGTTAATGAGTTTCATAATAACATTTTCATACATGCATGTCACTGTACGTTGCACATATCCATTTCTTTCATTTCCATCTCATGACTCTCCTCCCCCTTCTGATCCCTTTCCTCTCCAAGAATAATGGCGTGTGTGTGTGTGTGTGTGTATCCCCAAATTCTGCCTTTGAGAAAAAAACATTTGATTTTTCTCTTCCATTCTCTCTTAACCTGTTTTATTGCCCTCTCCCCTCTCTCTTTAGCCCCTTTTATCCCCCTATATAATAATCTTTCTACTATCATGACATATGTATTGAAATATTGAATAGATATATTGAAATCTAGCATTCAAATAGTCCTTTCTTCAGGTGAAAAGGTGTAAGTAGACTAAAATATTGTGTGTGAGAAAAACCATATTTAAAACATTGTTGTGTGACAGAGACCATATTTTATAACATTTATTATAGTGTATTATTATAATTGTGCTATTTTATTATTTCTCGTTGCTAATCCTTTACTATCATATTTTTAAAATCATATTTTATCATCGATTTGTATATGTAGGAAAAAACATAGTTGATACTAGTTTGCATACTCTCCATGGTTTCAGGCATCCATTTGATAGTCTTCAAATGTATCCCATAAGGATAAGTTAGGAGTACTATAATTAAATTTTGTGGTAAACCAATACAATGCTCTCTGTAGCAGAATGAAAGTTCTCACATCTGGAGTGGAGGTCTAAGGTAATTTATCATCTTCTTGAACAGTCTGTGAATCCTGCCAATTGAATAATCCTATACCTACCTAGCCTGTAGCCATGCCATCCTAGTGTCTGATCTCATCAGCTCCTGAAAGCTAAGCAGAATTGTGCCTGGTTAATACATGTATGGGAAAATGCCTGGAAATACTGTGTGCTGTAGGCTTGGGAGAAGGACTCAGCAGTCTACTGTCAAATCAATCACCATTGAAAACCCTATGAATAGCAGAAAAACACTGACAATAATGCCAAGCATGGCACAGTGTTGGGTAATGTTTCATTTTGTTGTTCATGGGATCATTATGAGTCAGACCCAACAGGATGGTACCTAACAACAACAACATATCTAAATGAAAAGAAAGACTTTTTATTTTCCGCAAGTACGAGATCAAAGCTGGACTGCAGTATATTATCAATTTCTGCAAATACTGTGTATTAGTTAAGATATACATAATTTAAAATAGTAGTCAACTTTCAGGTACAAATGCTGTTAAAATATGAGCAAAGGGGTGCTTGCACATTTAAAATGAGACTCTGGGAAGAATATGATCATTATAAATATTTTCCATTTATCTGTCCATTGATTGCTCTAGGTTTGTTGTTGTTTTCTTTGTTGTTGTTGTTAGGTGCCTTTGAGTGGGGTCGACTCATAGCAACTCTATGTACAACAGAACAAAACACAACCTGACACTGTGCCATGCACATGGTAATTTTTGTTTAAGCCCATTGTTGCAGACATTGTTTCAGTCACCTGGATGGTATATCTTTTTTGGTTGACCTGTCACTCTCCCAAACACTCTTCTTCAGGATTTGGTCACTTCTGTAGGGTTTGGTCCCTTCTGACAAGTCCAAAATATGTAAGATGCATTCTAACCATCCTGCTTCCAAGGAGTGCTCTGGTTGCACTTCTAGGACAGAGGTGCAATCCATACTGAAGACTGTGTTCTTTGACTTTCGCCAGTAAATATTTCAAATCCTCTTCACTTTCAGCAAGTAAAGTTGTGTCATCTGCATAATGCAGATTGTTAATGAGTCTTTCTGCAATCTGGATGCAACATTCCTCTTCATAAAATCCACCTCCATGGATTATTTTCTCAGCATTGAGTTTGAAGAGGTATGGTGAAAGGATATAGCCCTCTCCCACAACTTTCCTGACTTTAAACCAAGCAGTGTTTCCTTGTTGTGTTCAAATGACTGCCTCTTGTTCCATGTACAGACACCTCATGGGTACCATTAAGTGCTCTGGTATTCCCATTCTTTGCAATGTTATCCAGAATTTATTGTGATCCGCACAAGTTAAATGCCTTTGCATAGTCAATAAAACACAGAAATCTTTCCGGCATTGTCTGCTTTCAGCTCACGTCCATATGAAATCAGTAATTATGTCCCTGGTTCCACACTCTCTACTGAATCTGGCTTGATTTTTCCAGCAGTTCTCTATTAATGTACTGTGGCAGTCACTTTTGACTAATCTTTAGCAATATTCTATTTGCATGTGATATTAATAATATCATTTGATAAAATCCACATTCAGTTTGGATCTTTTCCAGTCAGTTGGCCAGGGAGCTGTTTTCCAAAAATCTTGGCATAGGCTACTGAGCACCTCCAGTGACTCATATTTGTTGAAGCATATATATTGGCATTCCATCAATTCCTGAAGCCTGTGTCTCACCATTGCCTTCAAGGGACCTTCGCTTCTTTCTTCAGTACAATTGGTTTCAGATCATATGAAACCTCTTGAAATTGTTGATCCACCAATTCCTTTTGGTATAATGACTCTGTATATACCTTCAATCTTCTTTTGATATTTCCTACATTGTTTAATATTGTTCCTGTAGAATCCTTCACTGTTGCCACTCAAGGCTTGAATTTTTTTACTTCTTTAAGCTTGAGAAAAATAGAACATATTCTTCCCTTTTGCTTTTCTATTTCCAGCTCTTTGCAAATGTCATTATAATATTTGATTTTGTGTTCCCACCTGCCCTTTGAAATCTTCTGTTTAGTTTTTTTAATTTTGTCAGGTCTTCCTTTTACTATAGTAGCTCAATGTGCAGGGGCAAATTTCAGAGAGTCTTTTGACATATGCTTTGATCTTTTCTTTTTATCCTTTGTTTTTAATAACTTTTTGATTACCTCATGAACTCTGCCTCTGATGTCAAGCAACAACTCTTCTTGTCTTCAAACTTGGTGTCTAATGCATCAAATATGTTCTTGAGATGATCTCTGAACTCAGGTGGGATATACTCAAGGTCATACCTTGGATCTAGTACACTTGTTCTAATTATCTTCAGTTTCAGTTTGAACCTTCATATGAACAGTTGATAATCTGATCTACAATCAATACTTGGTTTTGTTCTAACTTTTGATATTGAGCTTTTCCATCATCTTTTTCCACTACTGTAGTCAATTTCGTTCCTGTATGTTCCATCTGGTGAATTCCATGTGTATAGTCATCATTTATGTTGGGAAAAAATGTATTTGCAATGAAAAAAGTCATTGATCTAACAAAAGTCTATCATGTGACCTCCAGCATCATTTTTGTCACGAAGACCATATTTTCCAACTACTCAGCCTTCTCCTTCATTTCCAACTTCCACATTCCAGTCAACAGTTATTATCAGTACATCCTGATTGCATGTTCAATCAATTTCAGATTGCAGAATCTTGTAAAAAATATTCCCTTTCTTCATATTTTGCCTCAGCAGTGGGTGCATGAATTTGAATAACAGTCATATTAACTAACCTTCCTTCTATGTGTATAGATTATTATTCTTTCACTGACAACCTTGTACTTCAGGAAAGTTCCTGATATGTCTTCTTTATGGTAAATGCAGCTCCATTTCTCTTCACTTTGTCATTCTGGGCATTGTTGTTGGTGTTAGGTGCCGTCAAGTCGAGTCCGACTCATAGCGACCCTCAGAGGGTTTTCAATGGCTGATTGTTTTGGGATTGCCTTGGGAGTGGATTGCCAGGCCCTTCTCCCATTTTTGCAGTGCTGGGAATCAAACTCGGCACCTCAAAGACTGCAGAGCAGTGCTCTACCAACTGAGCTAAATCCCAGCCCATTCTGGGCATAGTAGACTGTATGATCATCTGATTCAAAATGGCCAATGCACATCCATTCTAACTAACTCATACCTAGAATATCAATGATTACGCACTACACTTCACTTTTGATGATTTCTAATTTTCCTAGATTCATACTATTTGCATTCCATGTTCCAAGTATTAATGGGCATTTACTCTTGTTTCTTCTCATTTTGAGTCATGCTACATCAGCAAATGGAGGTCCCTGGGGCTTTACTCCATTTCTGTCATCAAGGTAGACTCTACTTTGAGGAGGCAACTCTTCCCCAGTAGCCTTTTGAGTGCCTTCCAACCTGGGGGGCACATTTTTGGCACTATATCTGACTGTATTTCTTTGTTATTCATAAGGTTTTCAATGGGTAGTTGTTTTGGGAGTGGTTCACCAGGTCCTACTCCCTAGTTTATCCTAGTCTGGAAGCTCAGCCGAAACCTGTCCACCATGGGTGACCCTGCTGGTATCTGAGATACCAATAACATAGCTTTCAGCCTCATAGCAACATGCAAGCCTCCACAGTGAAACAAACTGACAGACACGTAGGGAATCTAGCTTTTACCTCCCCCAAATCACTTGAATGTAGATTGAAGGAGATTACCTATAATGTTCAAGTTCTTTAGTGTATAATCCTAAAAAAGAATAATCTCTTAAATATTTTATGTAATAACAATGCAATTATAAAAATTAGAACATAAAATTACCATCTAGTTATAATATATAAATATTTGTGTTTCACCAAATGTCCTAAAAATATCCTTTAGAGTATTATTTTTATGGTCCATGATCCAGTCCAGGATTGCACATTACTTTTCAAGCATATTTCTTTTGTGATCTTTAATATGCAGTCATTCCTTTGTCTTTTGGAATCTTGATATTTTTGTGAAGAAAAAATAGTTATTTTCAAGGTAAGGGATTAGGGTAGGGCAGTAACCGAGGATAATAGTGGGGGTGAATATGATCAAAATATATTGTATGCATGTATAAAAATGTGATAATGAAACCCATGATTTTGTACAATTATGATTTGTACAATATAACAAAAAGTTATTTCAAAGGAATATTTATTTCAGAATTGCATGCCCTCTTTAAAATATGTTATCCACATGAGTGTTTTAAAGATGGCTTGATTATAATTGGAAAACTTTAGAGATCATAGACTTGCATTTACAATTTTCTTTGTGGCTTTCGAGATTGATTATGAACTGTTATTCACAGTGTGGGTCTCACTTTATTTTTTGTACACAATATATGTAGTTTAAGAATGATTAGCATAGTAGGGAATGTCTAAGAGAAAAAAGAAATAATCTAGTTTTCTTAAGGGTACCACAGGAAAGAATTTTCATACCTATTTGAGAAACATCCTTAAAGATTTTCCACTGTCGAAGATATATTTAGCAAACATACTGAACGTGCTTTCCTTTCTCTCTAAATTAATCAGTAAATTACAATCTTCAGGTCTTCTCAAAATACTACAGGAAAGATTATTTCTTTTGGATATCAAATGTAATTGCTTTAAGAGTGCTCTTTTTTGCAATAGCTCATGATCATTGTGAGTGTACTAGAGGTTTACAAACCTGCTGCGGAAAACAACAGTGAGAAAGCCTTAGTCATTTTTCACAATTGTTATGTAATATTAGTGTAAATACAGTTGCTCTTTGAAAAACATAAAGGCCTCATGCAACAACACCAAGTAAAATCCACATAGAAAGTGTTAAAATACGTAAAAGCTGTAGTGGTTTATTGGAAAATTAGAAAATTTTCTTCTTTGTATAGTGTGTGTGTGTGTGTGTGTGTGTGTGTGTGTGTGTGTGTGTGTGTGTATTACTAGAAGATTGAGCCTAGGTCTTTGCACATACTTTACAATTGCTCTACTGCTGGTCTGTACCATAACCTATCTTTTAGGTTTTTGATTTTGTTTTTTGTTTTGTATATGTTTGTATTTACACTCTCATTAAATTACACAGGCTGCTTCTGGCCTCAAACTCATTATCTCCATTTCAGCCGCTCTAGTTGCGGGGAATACAGGTGCCCTCCACAGCACCATGCTTGTATATTCCTAAAACATTTGTATTAGAAAAATAATCCTTGCATTAATGCAGATCTCTTGGAATTACCATAAAACATCTTAGAAACTAAATTGGTTGAGTCCATTTCAGTAACACAGTCCTTGTTTCCCACAAAAGATAATTAAAGCATTCTCTTGATTATTGGGACAGCGGGGGGAACAAAATATTTTAACAATTTAAAATGAGTTATAAAATTATTTTAATTTTAACCCATATCTTTTGCTCTCTCTCATTACAGTATGAATCTTTCAGTCAGGGTCAAGACCAGACCAGTAGTTCAATACTTTATTTCAAAAATGAACCATGTTAAATAATCATTGAGAGAAAATAATTTTATTCTGTGAATGGTTCTGAAAAAGATTATGTCATACATTGTTCATCTTATATTTCCTGTCTCTAATGTTACTCAAAGAATGAATAATCATTTTTAATATATGCTATTTCTCTGCTGAATCTTTCTTGAGGATTGCATGTAACATTCCACAATTATTTTATCATTTTCATATAAATCAGTAAAATACATATTTAGTGTTACTGACATAATGCTGTAGGCAATTGAAAAAGATAAACATTGTTGATACCTATATATTGAAAACAACTGTTTTTATTTGAATTCCACACAATTTACAAGTTTCCTCTGTGTCATAGTATCCCTGGTGTATAACAGTAAAAAATATACGCTCACACCTTCATAAGAATTGCTTTGTGGATCCCACTGGTGAATATAATGACCCCTTTCACCTTGTCAAAAGGGCAAAGTTGTCAGGTTCACAGTAGTCAATACTCTGAAGAGCCACCCTTTAGCATAGAAACATGGACCAATCAGGTCTCTGGAGTGCAGGTGCTGAGATGTGTGGTCTTGACAGAGACAAATAGTATCAGGACTCACTAGTTGGTGAAGGACAAAGGGACACTCTGTGAAACTGAAGCCCACTTAGATTTCTCCTGTATCACTTAATGATGTGAGCAGAGATTTAATTCTTTGAAGTTACTGATTTAAGGAGCTGAAGAGCAAAGGAAGCTTTTTGCTTGATCTGATCCTTGTTATTAAAAGAAGGAAAGAAGATAAAACACTTTTCTATTTTTATCAACTGATGTATTTTGAGGTCAGTATTTTAGTCTGTTCATCTATATCTTGCCCTCTGCCCTCATTCCACAGTACTTACTCACCTCTGATTAGAATTTCAATTAATTTCTTGAAATATTCTTTAGCTGATTATGGTTAACTCTTTCCAATTTGAGAAAACTGTTTTATTTCAATTGAACTGATGATCATCATTTATTTTGCACTGAAATTTAATTAAGAATTCCAGTTGAAAAGGATCAGAAATTTACTGAAATATATTAATCTAGTGTGACATTCTTTCCAAAATAAGTAAGAAATCTTGGTCTTTTTTTGATTGTTTGTTTCATAGCATAGTCCTTTATTGTCACTCAAAATATATGTTTTAAGGAATGAAATTCTTTCTCCTTTTCTTTTCCTATCTCACTTTTTTGGTGCCACCAAAATGCTAGGTAAATGTTGATTAAAATGCAATTCCACATTATAGAATTCCAATGAACTTCTAAAAGTTCTGCAGATCCCTAAAGCAAGAATGAGTTGTGGTTTATGGCTCTCTCTTGTTTTGATTTGAAGTTACAGCTTATTTTTATAGTCTATGGATTTTATTTGCTCACCTGTTCATGAGGTTGCCATGCTTAAGGGCATCAACAGAAATATGGTATTCAGTCTTGTTGTTATTAGGTGCCATCCAGTAGGGTCTGACTCATAGCAATTCTACATACAACAGAATGAAACAGTCCCTGGCACTGTGCCCTGCCCAGACCTATGTCAGTGCTTCTCTGCTATTCGGAGAGTCATCAGTGGTTGTTTTGAGTTTGGGCTTCTAGGTCCTTCTCTCATTTTTTCAGTGCTGAGGATTGAACATAGGGCCTCAAAGCATGCAGAGCAGTACCCCTTCAACTGAGCTAAACCCTAGCCCCTGTAATATTCATTGTTGTTGTTGTTGTTGAGTCTGTATTCAACTCATATCGACCCTACATACAACAGGGGAAACATGATTGTCAGTGCTTCTCTGTTATTCATAGTGTTTTCAATGGCGGACTGATTTTTGGGAGTGGGTTGCTGGGTCTGTCTCCCAAGCCTACAGTACCTGGTGTTCTCAGGTGGTCTCCTATCTAAGCACTAACCAGGCCTGACCCTGCTTAGCTTCTGAGATCTGATGGGATTGATGCCACAGGGCTACCGCTGCAGGCATAGTATTCGTTACTTCTCCCCAAATACTTTAGTCTCGCAAGATATTTGTGGAAACAAGTTCAAGTTACATTTGCTTAAGGTTTTGCAAAGACGAGTTTTAGAACTCAGCCATGTTAATAACACCAAAACCTTAGATATCGTGTTTTAAAAGTTCAATATCCAGAGTTCTATAGTTCCCTGAAAACAATTTCCTGACATTTATCATCTCCCAAATGACTCTGTCCTATCTCCAAACTACTATTCATTTTATAATTCAGAAAATTCCATGGATCTTTCCGTATTTAACACCAGTGTACTTATTTCCAAGGGGCCTTAACTCTTGTCCCAAATGACTTACTATAAGTATAATTAACAAACAATGGCATATTTCCTAAGGTAGAATATTTTCTTCCTTAAAAAGTAAACGCATTTACATTGAAGAGATTTTTTCAAAAATTCTCCTTCCTTATTCCAGATGACCAGAGGTCCTGATCACCAATATAAGCATGACTGCTTATAAATATGTTTACTTTTTGTTGCAGACTTCATATATTTAAGCTAACTGTAATAAAACTTAGTGCTAAAAAATCATACTTTGTTTTTCTTCTGCCTTTGTCTTTCAGCATGAAGAACAGCAACAGCTTTCATTCCTAGCATTCTCACTGAGCTCACATTTAGTTTTAGTGACAATACAACTATCAACATTGTTTAATATCCTCCCTTGGAGACATTGGACCCCATTGAGTGTTGCTAAGGTCAAGTAGGTTTTGTGGAAGAAACTTCAGATTTTGGAGGGAAAGAATCTGCCTTCCTTAAATGAAGGCTACCAATAGTGGTTGTTGTTCAGTGCCATTGAGTCAGTGTCCAACTCACAACAACCCTACCACATCAAGGCAAAAACACTACTGTTAGTACCTTTCTGCTATTCATAGGGTTTTCAATGTTGATTGTCTTTTGGGAGTGGGTTGCCAGGTCCTTCTCCCAAGCCTACAGCACTTGGTGTTTCCATGGGGTTTCCCATCCATGTACTAACCAGGTCCGATCCTGCTTAGCTTCCAAGATCTGATGGGATCAGACGCCACAGTGGTATGACTGTAGGCATCAATATTGGTGATCTGTCTTTCAATGATACCTAATTTTCCTTCGCCCCTATATATGTTTTAATTATGTTATTGTTTGGCAGAATGTCTCATGTTTTTCATTCACCTCATACTACTATTACTACTGCATCTGACACTCTTCCCACCATATACTTATGCTGGGTTTTATGAAGTGGTGATTAATGCTAAAGAAGTTATGGAGGATGGACAGTCTATGAAACTACCCTTTTATTTTTTCATAAATATTATTCACATAAAACTAAATCCTACATCCTTTTCTTTTTTCAGTACTGGGGGTTGAATCCAGGGCTTTATGCATGCTAGGCAAGCACTCCACCACTGAACTCCATTCCTCCAGCCCCTTTTTCATTTTTTGTTTTTGAAATAGGATCTCCATAAGTTGCACAAACTGCCTCTGGCATTGAATCTAAGATTCCTCTGCCTCATCCTCTAGAGTTCCTGAGATTATGGGTGTGCGGCATGGCACCAGGTTGAGTATACACATCTTGTTACAAGCCATTGTTCCCTTTAAGGCAAGCTATTATTAGAGATGACAGCTCAAATAAATATAACAGTATATGCAAACCTGTTCAAATAAACTTTGTTATAGATTATGCCTTTAATTTTTGCAATGTCTTCCTCAAACTTTAGTTAAAGCTTCCCAAAGTTAGTGATTTTATTTTTAAAAATTTAACTCATCTGCATAGATTAATAGAGTGATATAAGGAAAATTATTTAGTCTCAGAGCCTCAATTTCTTCATTTATAATATTAGAACAATAAAGCAATGGTTTTCCTCTTTCTTTCTTCATTCCTTCCTTCCTTCTTTCCTTCCTTCCTTCCTTCCATTTTTCTTTATATTTTTTTTTCTTGAGACAATTTCTCATTGTGTAGTCCAGGTTGGAGCTTGCTATGTAGCCCAGGCTGGAGTCAAATTACTGGCATTCCTCCTGCCTCAGCCTCCTGAGTGCTGGGATTATAGTTCTATAGTGCGCTAATAAGGCAGGCTTCAAAGGACTATTTTACATGTGAAACTATAGCATACATGTACACCAAAGGTCACTGTTACAAATACTTAGAGAAACCAGTTTAGTCACATACATTTATGGTGTAAGGAAATAGGGATTTGGGGGACTTTTGGAGTCCCTTAACATACAAAAATACTCAAGTCATCCTTTTGGCCATGAAAAATATTAAGGAAGAAAATCTCACAACAATTTTTTGTTACTTATAAAATAATTAATATGCTGGAAGTTAAAAAAATGCCAGTTTTCTCACACTTCCATTTTCTATGTTCTACTCTGACACTGATGACTCCAGCCATATGAGTGATAGAAAAGGGAAAAATAAGGGCTAACACATTTTCTATGTCTTTAAAGTTTAGTTAGTTAAATTTAGTAAAGTATAAGCGGCAGGAGCAATGGAAATATGAATGAATATTCTCATAAACAGCGACATCATCAAAAAAACACTTGTTAGGGTTGTCAGGGAGGATTTCACAGATAAGTTAGCATACAGCTAGATCTTACAGTAAAATAAGACAGCTGGTGGGGAAAAAAAGTCAAGGATATCCAAAATTATAAGAACAATTTGTGCAAAACTATAAAGAAATAAACATACATGCTATGATTCATCTACATCAGGGACTTAAACTCACCTAATTAGACAACAATAGAAGAATGTATTCTGAGAACCACAAGGAAACTAGATAAATGTTTACCCGGAATCCTTAATTATTCAGCAATACTTTTAAGTCCTAATGCTTTTACCAAAGATTTATTCCCAACATCTAAAATAATCTGAATGGATGTTTCATTGTATTACATATTTAATTTAAAAAACTAAGTACAGCATATTTTAATGTGTCAACAACATGATAATTCTGGGACAATCCTTCTGGGATATTCTATAATTGTTACTGGCATTCTTTGTCTTTTCAGTTATGTAAAAGGGTACCAGTATTAATTGTTTTCTCTTTTGACTCCCTAATGGCTTACTGCTTTTGTCATGACCTTATGACCTCAGATTTGTTCTAATATCTTGCGACTTTCAGCTTCTCTTCCCCCTCAATGTATCACAAATTAATCTTTGTAACATGCAGTTTTGATCCTATTATTTCCCTGCTCAAGAAACTTTAGTGACACCCCATTGCCTACCAAATAATACAAATAATTACAAAATAAACACCAATTTTTCAACTTGCTTCAAATTGTCAATGTGAGTTCTGTATCAACAGATAAACCAGAATAGGAGAAACTAAGATATAAAGGCTTACATGTCTGTCAGGTTGCCACACTGTGGGGGTTCCACATTCCTGTGATGCTGAAAGCTATGCCACAGTTATTTCAGAAATCAGCAGGGTCACCTATAGTGAATTGGTTTCAGCTGAGCTTCTAGACTAAGGCAGTCAAGGGGAAGGACCCAGAAGCCTACTCCCAAAACATTTAGCCATTGAAAACTCTATAAATATCAGAGAAACACTGTCAAATATAATGCCAGAAAATGAGCCTCCTAGGTGGGAAAGCATTCACAAAACAACTGGGGAAGTGATGACTCCTCAAAGTAGAACCAACCTTAATGATGAGAATGGAGTAAAGCCACTGGGACCTCCTTTTGCTAATGTGGCACAACTCAAAATGAGATGAAATATAGTGTCTGCAATATCAGGCTTGAACATAACAGGATCATGTGCATGGCATAATGTTAGGTAGTATTTCTTTATGTTGTATTTAAGGTCACTGTGTGTCAGATATGACTCAACAGCATTCACCAACGAGAAGATATGAGAAGGGCAGGACAAGAAAGGGGTTTTTATAAAGTCACTAACAACTCCTGGATTTAAATCATAATTCAGCAGTCATTTCCATATAACTTTAGGAGTTGCCTAACATTTTCCAGTCCTGGCTTTCACAACTACTAATTGTGATTTTTTTGTTGTTTTATTATTTTTGTTTTACTTTTTATTGTATTTAAATTAGGATGGATGATGTGGTGAAGATTAGAGATAATGAAGTAGATGCTTTAACGTTTGTAGACACGAATAGAATTATACCTGGCTAGTTAGGTAGGTCTGGCAGCCAAAAGGGAGAAGACAACTGTTACAGAAGAAACAAGGAAACCCAGAAATGTGGAAGTAGAGGGCAACCAGAAGGTAGAGAGGGCATTATGAGAGAATGATAAGAAGAAGTAGAAGGAGATTAGTATCAGAATCTGGGTACACTGGCACAGGCCTATAATCCCAAGTGCTCAGGAAGCTGAGGCAGGAAGATCACAAGTTCAAGGCCACAGGCAACCTGTGAAATTTAATGAGAACTTGTCTCGAAATATAAAATAAAAATGAGGCCAGGGCACAGCTCAATAGTAAAGCACTTGCCTAGTATGTATGAGACACTATGTTCAACTCTCCAGAATGTTTTTTTTAAATTACGCCAGGTGGATATTCATTAAAGAAACAGGTATAGGGAGTATTTTGTCAGGAAGAAATGATCAAGAGAAACAATTAATTGAGATTAGGAATTTCATACAGCATATAGGCAGTACCCATCTTCAGCAGATGGAGTTGCCAGCATAGAAATCAAGTACCATGAGGTTAAGACAGAACATGGAAAACACCTACAAGACTCAGCTGATCCCAAGATCCTAGAATGTGAAAGCATTTCTATATTTCCCTTTCTTACAGCCAGATTTACTTCAGAAATCAGAGATGGTAGAATCTACAGGGCAACTACATCTGGAATAAATTGTATCACCCTGGGAGTATTTGAACTACAGCAAAGATAGGGATCCAATCCAGAATCCTATGTAGTTTTCTTATTAAATTTGTACTGTACATTCTAAACTTTGTTAAAGATTTGAGTTATATAAATATTATTTTCTTTTATGAAAAATATTTTCACTGAAACAACATATTCTGTGTAGAGTCAAAAAGTCACATGTACATATTTGCAAAGAGATACTGTAAAAGAATGTTCTTGGGAGATTATATATATATATATATATATATATATATATATATATATATATCAGTGAAAATAAGGAAATATATCACTCTCCAATTAGGAAAGTTAAGAATAAATTTGTTTTACACCTCTTATTATCTAGGTACTTTTATTAGCCCCATTTTACAGATTTAGAAGCTCAGGAAAACAGTTTAAGTAACAGCCTTTAGTTCATACACACAGAAAGTTGCATAGTAAGAATTTCCACTCAGAAAGTTTCTCTCTAAGACTCTATATGATTAACCATTATGGCATCCTCCCTAACTATATCTTGGGTAAGAATTACTCGGTTCCAAGTAGTGAAGAATCTATTCTGTCTTCATAAAAGAGAAGATTTAGTGATAATTTTTGCAATCTATCATTACTGATAATACTGTAGATTATTTGACAAAAGAAGAAGAAAATGAGAAATGAGGACAGAAGAGAAGGAAAGAAAAGAAGATGATGGCTAGGCACAATGGCTCATGCTTGTAATCTCAGTTACTTGGGAGACTGAAGCAGAAGGATCATGAGTTGGAGGCTAGAGGCAGCCTTCACAACTTAGCAAAAATTTTTATCAAAATAAAATATAAGAAAGGAGCAGGAGGTGGAGCTCAGAGAGCTTTCCTAGTGTGCACAAGGACTGAGTTCAACCTCCCAACCTAAGTAATGAAAATAAAATGAATGAGGAGGAGAAGGTAAGAAAAGCAAAGGAAGAGGAGGAGGAGCATAGTGGAAGGGGATAAAAGTGTTAAAGGGTAGGTACTCAACAGGGGAGCAAAGCTGCATTTAATCAGATTTCATGCCCTCTTTTTTTTTTTTATTAGAAATTTTTAATGTACATCATAATGTGATTCATTTTGACATGCTTTTCGTTGTGACAATTTTCATATATGCAATTTGATAAGCATTATTCATATAGGTTACCCCTTACCCTCCTCTATGTTTCCCCCCTCCCCCCTTCCTATCTAAGTTTCCCATCCAAGTCTTCTCTATCTTTTACTATA
>VMDO01022852.1:0-32734 GCA_007922755.1 Pedetes capensis | reverse complement strand
TAAAAAAAAAAATGAAAAAAAAAAAAAAAAAGAAAACCCTATGAAGGCCACCATGAGTCGAATGCGACTCCATGGTACCTAACAACAACAACACGTCTGCCTTCATGAAGCTTAGAGTTTGGTAGAAGGAAAGTTACTACAGAAGTAAAGGCACAACTCAGTGTTAGAAATGAGAAGGGCCCAGCTTAGAAGAAAAGGCAATTGTGCAAAAAGCTTCAACAAACATTATGAAATGTCTACAGAAGAGTGCGTACAGCCATACCACTGTCGTGTCCCATTCATCAGATCTCAGAAGCTAAGCAGGGTCAGGCCTGCTTGGATGGGAGACCATCTCGGAAGACCAGGTACTGTAGTCTTGGGAGAAGCACCTGGTAACCCACTCCCCCAAAACTATCAGCCATTTTAAACCCTATGAATAGCAGAGAAACACTGAAAATAGTGTTTCACCTGTTGTATGTAGGGTTGCTATGAGTCGAACACCAAACTCAACGGCACCTAACAACAACAACAGCAATGGAAAAGAGCAAGGGGTGAGATACAATTTACATTTGGATTAGATTCACAGAAATTCTTTTCTAGTTCTTTGGATTAGTTCCTAAATCCAAACATGGAGTCTGAAAAAGGTGGGATGAGATGAATAGGAAAAGGAGGTCTCCTGGATGGATCTTTCCCAACATCTCTCTTCTCATTCTGCCTTTGTTGTCATGTCTACAGAGCATCTTTATAATGGTTCTTATAATGAACTCATTTATCAGTCTCTGACTTCAATTGCTTAATAGATTCTTTGTTAGAAGGCTGAGATTATGGGAAGGGTTGTTGTTGTTTGGTGCCGTCAAGTTAGGTCCTACTCTTGGCAACCCTAAGTACAACAGAATGAAACATTCCCCAACACTGTACAATGCACATGATCTTTTATGTTTGAGCCTAATGTTGTAGACACTATGTTTCTTCTCATTTTGAGTCATGCCACATTAGTAAAAGGAGGTCCCAGAAGCTTTACTCTATTCTCATCATTAAGGTTGATTCTACTTTGAGGTGACAACTCTTCTCCAGTCATCTTTTGAATGCCTTCCAGCTTGGGGGGCTCATTTTCCAGCCTTGTATTTGCCAGTGTCTCTCTGCTATTTGTAAAGTTTTCAATACCTAATTGTTTCAGGAGTGGGCTACTGGGTCCTTCTCAGTCTGTCTTAGTCTGGAAGCTCAACTGAAACCTCTCCACCATGAGTGGCCCTGCTTGTATCTGAAATACTAGTGGCATTGCTTTCAGCATCACAGTAACACAACAGAAAAGAGTGCCCCCACAACATGACCAGCTGATAGACATGCAGGGAAACAAATTAATAGGCAGTAGCAATTCAATGTATTGTTACGATCAGTACTATGGAGCAAAGGAAGGGCTTCCCAAGAGCTACCACTAAAGCTGATTTGAGGGGGAAGTATATGTATTTATGGGGTTTTTGGATCAAAAATTTATATGCTCCTCCCTCCCCAAATGTGTAACCCCTAGTGTGGCTAAATTTGGAGCTGGGACCTTTAGGGAAGTAAGGTTTAATTTATAAGTTCAAATGAAGTCATGAAGGTGGGGCCTTGAGCCAATAGAATTAGTGTCCTTCTAAGAAGGGGTACCAGAGAGCTTGCTCTCTCCTCCTCTGCACACATGCACAAATAAGAGGTCATGTGAAGACACAGTAAGGAGACTATTGTCTGCTAGTCAGGAAGAGAGCACTCACCTGAAACCAAATTTCTGAAATATTGACCTTGGACCTCTAGCTTCCCACACTGTGAGAAGATAAATGTCTGTTAAGCCACCAGCCTGAGGTATTTTGTTAAAGCATCTCTGGCAGACTAAAACAGTGGTAAACTCTGTGGGGGGAGGTTGGGGGAGAGAGGAAGTAGATGGCATTTTGGGCAGAGGGTGAACTATAGGCAGACAAAAGCAAAGGAAAGCATTCTTTAACTGTAAGTCAGAGTTCATCAGGAAACAGGCTACACAAATTATTAAGTAGAGGACACTTAGCACATAGAACTGGTTTTACAGATGTTAGAATGCTAAAGGAACAGAAATGAAGCAGGGAGATAGTCGGAAATTGTAAATTGCAATCTCTGAATTTGGTGAAACAAAGCAAAGTAAGCCCCTGTCCAGAAGGAGTAGAAAGAGCTGTAGTGAGAGCGGGCTCACTTGGTCCTTTTTTTTCCTGATTCAATATACTAACAACTTATACAGGGATTTGTCAGTGATATTCATAAGGGATGTTGTTACATGCCATCGAGTTGGGTCTGACTCACAGCAACCCTGTGTACAGCAAAACGAAACACTCCATGATTCTGTGCCAGACTCACGATCTTATTTATGTTTAAGACCATTGTTGCAGGTATTGTGTCAATCCATCTAGTGGAGGGTTTTCCTTTCTATGGCAAACTGACAGATATGTGGGGGTCATAAGGGATATTAGCTTATAATTTCTTTTCTTGTCAGATTTTTCTTTCAGGTTTATGCTGGTTTTATAAAATGAGTGGGGAAGTGCTCCCTCTGTTTTCAGAAACTGTATGGGAATGGCATTTTTTTTTTCTTAAATGTGTGATAGAATACTGCAGTGAAGTCATCAGGATGTGGATATTTCTTTGTGGAAAGGTTATTTTTCCTACTAACTTAATTTTTAAAAATATATATTGAATTATCAGATTTTTCATTTCTTCTTGGGTAAGCTTGACAAATATTTATTTTGAAGAATTTGCCCATTTATACTGTTGTCAAATTTATTGGCATGAAGTCATTTGCCATATTCTTTTCTTTTTAGTGTTTAAAATTTTTATTGAAGTCCCTTTCTTTATTCCTAATATTGGTAATTTGTATTCTTTCACTTTTTCCTTAACTTTTCTAGCTAAGATTTTATTACTTTCACATCTTTTAGAATAACCAATGTTTATCTTGCTGATTTTCTCTGTTCTATTTATGAGTTTTGCTTTTATTTTTACTAGTTAACTTTCCTCTATTTTTTTCAGATTCTTGAGATGGAAACTTAGGTTGCTGTTTTTTCAATCTTTCTTTTTCCCCTAAAATATGCATTTAAAGATAAGATTTCACTCACAGTACAGCTTTAGCTGTATGACACCTGCTTTTCTTTAATTTTTATTCAGTTTAAGTCTATTGTGGTCAGAGAATATAATTTGTATGATTTCAGTTCTTTGAAATTTACTCAGACTTGCTTTTATGACCCCATGTTTATTTGGTAGATGTTCATGTGAATTTTGCAAAAAGTTTGTTCTTCAATTGCTCAATATTCTAAAGAAAGAAAGACAAGAAGAATTATCCTAGATTAAATTGAATTATCTTAGATTAAATTGGTGAATCATACTGTTTAAATATTTTATATTCTTGCTGAATTTTTGTCTTCATGTATTTTAAAGCTAAATTCATGTATACTTAGGTGTGTACAAATTTACAATTATGTTTTTTATTGTTCTTTTATCATTATGAAATGTCTTATTTTCCTCTATCACTATTTCTTGAGTGACTTTGATAATATTAACATAGCTATACCAGCTTTCTTTTGACAGGTGATTGTTTGGTTTATCTTTATCCATACTTTACTTTCAACTTAGTGGACCCTTGAGTTTGAAGTATGTCTCTTGAAAACAATTAGTTGAGTATTGTTTTTTCTTTTTCAAAATTCAGTTTGTGTAGCTCATTTGCTATTACTGTAATCATTAATTCAGGTGTGTTTAGCACTATCATCTTGATACCTGTGTTTTATTTCTGCCATTTGTTCTTTATCTTTTTATTCTTTCAGTCTTCTTTTGGGTTAGTAAAGAATTATTTTTATCACTATTTTTCTCATCTATTAAGTTATTAGTCTTAGTTTTTTGTATTTTTTAATGACTACTATGGCAATTTCAACATGCATTCTTGCTTATTACGTTGCCATGTGTCTTAAACCATGAAGGAACCCAATATCAGTTTTTCTTCATTTATTCATCCCCTCAGTGTTTATATAATCACTGTCATATAATTTACACATTTTATCTCTATATAGGTGAAAAGCTCCCCTGAAATTGTTACTATTGCGTTTAAATTATCAATAACCTTTTTTTCAGTATTGAGGAGTTAACCCAGAGCGTCATCAGTTATGCTAGGTAAGCGCTCTAACACTGAGCCACAATCCAGCCCCTTTTTTATTTTTTATTTTGCAACAAGGTTTTGCTAAATTGCACAGACTACCTCTGGCCTCTAACTCACAATTCTGCCTCAGCCTCCCTAGTTGCTAGGATTATAGTTGTGCACTACTGTACCTGGTGCCAATAATCTTTTATATTTACCCACACATTTAAACTTTCTTGTGCTCTTCATTTTTTCTTACAATTCCATGATGTTCTCTGAATAAATTTTTCTTTTTCAGTATGAAGGACTTTCTAGTATTTAATTTTTTTCTATCTATTCATAATGATCTTTCTTAGCTTCTGTTTTCTAATGTTTTTACCTTCATTTTAATTTTTTATTATTTGTTAATAAATGTTAGTGGGATACAGAATGATAAGGCTTTTGTTATTTCCAATGTGTACCTATTACATCATTTTTATTATGCTTTCATCAACTTACATAATTTATGAAACCCTTTGATTAATATGTGGCAAAAATTGTATGCACGTAGGGGTTATATTTCCCTGCTTTTTCCCAAGTGTTTGTGTAGTTGCGCTGTATAATTTGAGATTGTCCTTCCCCCTTTATCCTTCTGCATTATTGCCCCTTCTCATCCCCCCTTCCACAATCTTTGCTCCCCACCTCTACTCCACTCCCCCCTTCTTTCTACTCTGCTTCTATTTTCCCTTCTTAGATAAGCTTGATTTTTTCCTTTTTATATATCTATGTATGTATGGGGCTGGGGATTAGCTCAGTGTGTAGAGTGCTGCTCCACATTATCTGAGGGCCTGGGTTTGATCCCCAGAACTACAGAAATGGGAGAAGGACATAGCAATCCACTCTTGAAGCAATCCTGAAACAATTAGCCATTGAAATCCCTATGAGAATTTCTATGAGTTGGATCAAACTCAATGGTACCTAACAACAATAAAAACATATTTATAGCTTTTTCTCTTCCTTTACTTAGTTTTAGCTCCTAGATATGAGTGAAAACATATGATATTTCTCTTTTAGGGCTTGGGGTGTTTTTTTTTTTTTACTGCAAATGACATTATTTCATTCTTTTCCATCCTGAGTAATATTCCTTTGTGTATATATACCACAACATTTTTGTCCATTCCTCTGTTGATGGACATCTTGGTTGACTCCATACCCTTACAATCATGAAGAGTGCTACATTAAATATGGCAATGCAGCTATCTTTGTGGTATGATGACTTATCATCTTTTGGGTGTATTCCCAGAGGTGGTATAGGTGGGTTGTATGGCAATTCTATTTTTGATTTTCTAAAATATCTCCATATTGATTTCCAAAATGGTTGAACTATTTTACAATGCTACCATTAGTGTAAAAGGGTTATTTTTTCTGAGCATCTCTCCAGCATTTGTTATTATTTGTTTTGTTGATCTTGGCCATTCTTACTGGAGTAAGATGATTTGCATTTCCCTAATGGCTAGGGATATTGAACATTTTTTTCATGTGTTTCTTGGCCTTTCAAACTTCTTTCTTTGGGAACTATCTGTTCATTTCCTTTTACCACTTATGTATTGAGTTATTTGTTCTCTTTGTATTTACTTTCTTAAGTTCTTTGTATATTCTTGAAATCAGTCCTCTGTCTGATGTGTAGAATGGAAAAATTGTCTCCCATTTTGTAGATGCTCCCTGAACTTTGTTGATTATTTATTTTGCTGTAAAGAAGTTTTTAATTTCATTAATCCCTTGTGTTAATTCATGGTGCCATTACCTGGGTAATTGGAGTCTTGTTAAGGAAATACTTTCTGAGGTCTATGTGTTGGACTGTGTTTCCTATATTTTTTTCTAGTAATTTTAAGGTTTCCAGTTTTATGTTGAGTTCTCTTATCCATTTTGATTTAACTCTAGTGCAAATTGAGTCTATTTTGGGTCTATTTTCAATTTTTTGCAAATGGATATACAACTTTCCCCAGCACCATTTGTTGAAGAGGCTATCTTTTCTCCATTGGATGTCCCTAGCTTCTTTGTCAAAAATCAGGTGGCTGTAGTTGCATGGGTGAATCTCTGGGTCTTCAATTCTGTTCTATTGGTCTTCAAGCCTATTTTTGTGCCAGTAACAAAGCTGTTTTTGCCACTAGAGCCCTGTAGTACAGTCTGACAAAAACTGACAAAGGTATAGTGATCCTGCCTGTCATATTTTTGCAGCTTAAGATTGTTTTGGCTATACATGGTCTTTGTGCTTCCATATGAATTTTAGGACTTTTTTTCTAATTTTGCAAAGTCTGTCATTAGAATTTTAATGGGGATTGCATTAAGTCTGTAAATTGCTTTTTGTAATGTAGCCATCTTTAAAATATTGATTCTCTTCATCTATGAACAAAGGGGGTCCTTCCATCTTCTAGTATCCTCTGCAATTTCCTTCTTTAATATTTTGAAGTTTTCCCTGTAGATATATTCACATGTTTGGTTAGACTGATACCTAAATATTTAATTTTGGGGGCGAGCTATTGTAAATGGGATTGTTGCCTTAATTTCCTTCTCTTCCTGTTAACTATTGGTATAAAGGAAGGCTACTGATTTTTGCATGTTAATTTTGTTCCCTGCTACTTGTTGAAGGAGTTAATTAGCTCTAAGAGGTTTTTAGAGAAATTTTGGGGTCCTTTAGGTAAAGGATCATGCCCATGAATAAGGAAAATTTGACCTCTTCTTTGCCTTTCTACATCCCTTTAATTTCCTTCTCTTGCCTGATCTGGGTAGGACTTGGATAACAATATTGAATAAGAGGGAAGAGAGTGGATATCCTTGTGGATATTGTTCCTGATCTAGGAATAATTTCAATTCTTCCCCATTTAATATTATATTGGCTGTGGGTTTGTCACAGATGGCCTTTCTTATGTTGGGACATTTCCTTGTTATGCCTACTTTCTTTAGGACCTTTATCATGAAAGGATGTTGTACTTTGTCAAAAGCCTTCTCACCATTCATTGAAATGATCACTTGATTTCTGTCTGTAAGTGTCTTGATATAATGAAATACAATGATTGACTTTTGTATCTTGCATCTGTGGAATGAGGCCCACTTGATTATAGTGTATGATCTTTTTTTATGTGTTGCTGAATTAGGTTTGCCTGATTTTTATTAAGGAGTTTTGTGTCAATGTTCATCAGGGAAATTGGTCTATAGTTCTCTTTCCTTGAAGTGTCCTTTCCTCATTTTGGTAACAGGATAATACTGGCTTTGTAGAATGAGTTTCCAAGTGTCCCTTCCTTTTCTATATTATGAAATAGTTTGAGGGGAATAGATATTAGTTCTTCTTTGAAGGTTTGACAGAATTCCACTGTGAACCCCTCAGGACCTGGACTTTTCTTTGTTGTGATTTTGTATTGACTTCATCTTGATAATTTCTGAGTGCTCTTTTTGGGATTGCCTTGTTTTTTGGGATTGGCTTGTTGTATAGATTGGCCTTCTAGTGCCTTAATGTGTGTCATTAAGTTATTTAATTGGGAGTTCCCTAACTTATTGATAAAGGCAGTCAAGGTTATGAATTTCTCTCTTACAATTGTCTTTGCTGCATTCCATAAATTTTGGCAGGGCGTATTTTCATCCTCATTTAATTGCATACATTTTTAAATTTCCTCTCTGACTTATTTGATGACCTATTGATCATTTAGCAGTGTATTTAGTCTCCATGAATTTGTAACATTTATGAAATTTTTCTTGCTTTTGAGTTCTAGTTTTATTCCATTTTTATCTGATAAGGCATAGGAGATGATTTCTATGTTTTTTTGTATTTGTTGAGGCCATTTTTGCATGCTAAAATGTGGTCTGTCTTAGGAAAAGTTCCATGTGGTACTGAGAAGAATGTATATTCTGCATCTGATGGATGGAATATTCTGTAGGGATTTGTAAGTTCCTGTTGGTCTATGGTGCTATTTAAGGCCTTTAAGGCCTTCATTTCTCTGTTGAGTTTTTGCTTTGATGACCTATCTTTTGGCAAAAGTGGCTTATTGATATCTCCTATGATTATTGTGTTTGGCCCAATGTGTTCCTTTATCTCCAATAAAATTTGTTTTTATGAAGCTAGGTACTCCTGATATTAAGTATCATTATGGGTTCCTGGTTGATTATTCCTTTTACTAATGTGTAATATCTTTGTCTCTTCTGTTTAGTTTGGGATCAAATTCTTAGTTGTCTGAAATTAGTATCAAAACCCCTGCCTATTTTTGGTTCCCACATGCTTGGTATATTATTTTCCAGCCTTTAATTTTCAGCCTTTAGTAATCTTTATGGATAAGGTGAGTCTCTTGAATGCTGCATATCAAGGGTATCCACAACATGTAACTTGTCAAAACACAGATTATAAGCTGAATGCTGCATATCAAGGGTATCCACAACATGTAACTTGTCAAAACACAGATTATGAGCATTAAAGAAACACTGGTGTCTTCTGCAATAACAATGCATAAATTTGAGCATTCATCAAATTTGAAGATAAGGGTAAAATGTTAGGGGGTTATTAATGCATAATTTTGAATATATTTACAACAATTCTGCAGGGAATATTCTGTTTTCTCTCTTGATTGGGAAAATTTTTTTGTTTTCTGGTGTTAGATTTTACTGAAGACTTCATACTTTTTGTCCTATCAATATTCGTCTGTCCTTTACTGGCCTGGTCAGTTTCTTAACTGACCAGTTACCACTAAAATTAGTTACTACTAAAATTTAGTTACTACTAAAATTAATTTCAAAAACTCAAATTTCTTGCTTTAGAACAGAAGAAGAATTCCCGCAATGCCAGTTTTACCCCTTTGTGCTCCTGGACCATAATTAAATGACACATATGCACATATTTAGATTTCCAGGAGATATTTAGCCTGTCCTCTAATCAATCATGGGTCACCCAATTAATGTTGTTAATGTGGCCCATCTATGCCTCTTGATTGGTGAGTTAAGACCATTTACATTGAGAGATGTTTATGATTCTGCATCAGTTTGGTACTTATTTCTGTTTTCTTTTTTTAAATTCACATTTAGCCTATTGTTTTCTTAAGCTCCCCTCATGTTTATTATTCATTCCTTTGATTTTGTATTTGGGGTTGTCTTGGCTCTCCCATATGTGATTTTGCATTAAGGATCCTCTGCAATGCTGGCTTGGTGGTCATGAAATATTTAAACAAGTCAATATTATGGAATGTCTTGAACTTGCCTTCTATTTTAAAAGATAGCTTCACTGGGTAATGTAATTTTGTTTGGCAGTTATTCTTTTTCAGGAATTGAATGATGTCTAAGCAAACTTTCCTTGCCGTTAAGGTTGTTGTTGAGAAATCAGCTGTTATTCTGATAGGTTTGCCTTTGTAAGTGAGTTGGCATTTCTCTCTTGTAGCCTTTAAAAGAACTTCTTTGTTCGTTAGATTTAGCTTTCCAATTATAATGTGTTATGGTCAGGATCTATTCTGATATACACAGTTTGGGGTTCTGAATGTTTCAGTTGTATATTTATCCAGTTCTTCCCTTAGGTTTGGGAAGTTCTCATCTAATACCTCTTTGAATAATTTCCTCATCATCTTGTGCTGTTTTCAGCTTCTTCCTGAACCCATGAGTGTGTAGGTTTCATTTCTTCATTTTATCAAAGAGCTCTTGAAAATCTTGCTCACTCTGCTTCATCTTTCTTTCTTGGCATCTGAGTAAATAAGGTCTTCCACTTTTTCTTCAGAATCAGCTATCCTGTTTTTAGCTTTGTCTAATACTGTGATTTACTGTAATATTGATTTGATTGAGTTTTCTTTGCATCTCCTTGATCTCTGTTTGATTCTTCATTACAATCTCCATTTACTTACTGCCTTTCTTCTTCTAAGTTAGATACTTTTTGCCCAGTGAATCAATTGCTTTCATAATGGTGTCCTCGAGCACTTTCTCTATATTATAAGCAGAGTTCTAAATTCTTTATCTGGCATGTCTAAGTATCCAGTTACTTTGAACTTATCCATTGAGGGGCTTTGGTCTATTGGGTCTAACCATTCCACATGATCTTTCATGTCTCGTGTTTTTTTTTTTTTTTTTTTTTCTGTTGAGGCTTGTCCATTGCTTTGTCAGGTTGTTAGTTCATGGCTCCTCTATGTGTAAAGTGAGATTGTCCCCCAACATTCCTGTGAATTTGGGTGATGACAGGTCACTTGTGCTTCTCTCCTTCCATCCTGTAGTTTGCAGCCTCAGTGTCCAGTGCCTTGCTCCCACGGTAGCCTCTGCATTCAGAACTGCCCCCTCACCCTCTCCCCATCTCTTGCATTCCCAGGACTAAATCACACCACAGCCTAAACTGTGTCTCTTAGGTTCCCCAGACCCATGGGGCTACCTCTCTGCATGGCAAGTACTCCTGGGCCCCAAAATGCGTCTTATTCTGAAAAATCTTTCTTAGGCTTGGGGATCCAGCAGTGGCAGCTGCTCTTCTCCATCCCCCAAACTAATTAACTACCATTTGGTCTCTCTCCCTTTGGCTCATGGTTCCACTGGAGCCAGAGGCCTGGGCAGTGACCATCTCTCCCTGATAGAAACAAACAAACAAAAATCAAAACTCACAGTCCCCATGTCCAAGATCCTGGCAGTAGGTCTGTTAGCCCAGCTTCCTCCCAGGAGAGTCCTGTAAATCTCCGCTTTTTTGCTCCTGCAGTACCTCTAGTCAGCTGCACACCCTTCCAGAGGGCTCTGCTTTGCCTCCTGCTAGCTGTGCGCCCATCAGGGGGAACTCTGCAGCTCCTCTCTTCAGTAGTGTGTACTTCTAGGTGGGGTCACTTTTAAATTTTTAATCAACTTCTTGACATACAAATTATATGTAAAAACATCACCTATTTTGGATTTCTTTGTTTTTTATTAGTAATTTTTAATGTACAACGTAATGGGTCTCATTATAACATTTCCATATATACATTTCATTGTATATTTCTCACATAACTTCCCCCTTGCCCTCTCATAACCCTTCTACACCAATCCCACCCTCCCCACTAATGGTCTCCTTTCTATTTGCATATCTTTTTGTAAGAATATTTATCTATATATGTACATCCTGTCTTTGATATGAATCCAAACTTTTTTTATAGTGATTTACCCTTTTACATTCTCAGCAGCATTACTTGAGTGATCTAGTCTGTTTGCATTATTACCAATATTTGTTATTATTACTATTTTCTATTTTACCCATTCTAGCAGGTTTGATTTTTTCTTTTTATCTTCTCCTATTTTTTTCAACATACTCATGAAGTTGTACTGTTTACATTGAGAACATCACCTATTTTAAGTGAGCCTGCAGCCATACCACTGTGGCATCCAATCCTGTCAGATCTTGGAAGCTAAGCAGGGTCGTGTCTTAGTACCTGGATAGGAGACCACCTGGGAACACCAGGTGCTGTGGGCTTGGGAGAAGGATGCAGGAACCCAGTCCCAAGAAACAATCAGCCATTGAAAACCCTATGAACAGCAGAGAAACACTGACAATACTGTTTCTCGTGTTGTACATAGGGTCGCTGTGAGTGGAACACTGACTCGAAGGCACCTAACAAAAATAACATTTTAAGTGAATCCTTCAATGAGTTTGAAAATGTCTATCTTCATGTAACTATCTTCCCAGGCAAGATATCCTAATAAGTTCATCACTACTCAAAATTCCTTCATGGACCTTTTATAGCCAAGCTTCTCTTAACCCCTTTGCTGTGAAAAACTGCTCTGCTTTTTGTCACTATAAAGTGTTTTTCATGCTGGGCACATCTGACATCCCAGAGAGTAGGGAGGCTGAGGCAGGAGGATCACAGGTTTGAGGCCAGAGGCAGTCTGTACAGCTTAGTGAGAGCCTGTCTCAAAATAAGAAAATAAAAATGGGGTTGGAGATGCAGCTTAATGGTAGAGTACCTTCCTAGCATGCTCAAGGCCCTGGATTCCACCTCCAGTACTATAAATTGGTTTTGACTATAAACTGGTTTAAATTTGATATGTTTGCCTTCATTTTTAATGATATTTTTGCATATGTAAAGTTTTAGATTGTCTGAATTTTCTCTTCTTTTTGGCATATGAAGAGGTTGTCCACCATCTTCAAAGGTATTCTGTTAATGTCAATTATCTTTTGGCATGTTTTATATATATACATATATATGTGTGTGTGTGTGTGTGTGTGCGTGTGTGTGTGTCTGTGTCTGTGTGTCTGTGTATGTGTGTGTGTATAAAAGATACATATGTGTGTATATATGATAAATATGTGTATATATATGGTTTTTCTCTATCTTTATGATTTCCTTTTCCTTCTTTTGAAAAATATATCTTCATATGGCAAAGATTATACATCTAATGAATTTCTGTTATTTTAATCAGATACTATATAGTAGTTTTGTCTGCAGCCATGGTACTATGGCCTTGGATCCTGTTAGATCTTGGAAGCTAAGCAGGGTTAGGCCTGGTTAGTACTTGGATGGGAGACCACGGGGAACACCAGATACTGTAGGCTTGGGAGAAGGACCTGGCAACCCACCCCCAAAAAACAATCAGCCATTGAAAAACCCCATGAATAGGAGAGAAGCACTGACAATAGTGTTTTGCCTGTTGTATGTAGGGTCACTATAAGTTGGACACCAACTCAACGGCACCTAACAACAACAACCTATAGTAATTTAGAATAAATGTTTTTCAGGATAAATAAAAGGTACAAAATAAACTCTGTTTTTGTTTTATGGATTTATTAAACTTTACTTATAATTTAAATACCATGAAATTTCCCTATTGTAAGTTCATGATTCAATGAATTTAGTAAATGTATAGAATTGTGTGGGCTGGGATTTAGCTCAGTTGGTAGAGTGCTGCTCTGCAGTCTCTACCCAAGTTCAGTTCCCAGCACTGCAAAAATGGGAGAAGGACGTGGCAATCCATTCCTGAGGCAATCCCGAAACAATCAGCCATTGAAAACACTGTAAGGGTCGCTATGAGTCGGACATGAGTCAATGACACCTAACAACAATATCATCAAATTCCAGTTAGAAATTTTCTATCACTAGATAGAAATACTTGCCTTGAAACACATTGTGTCAATCCCAATTTCACGTAGCTTTCTCTCCGTCCATCTCTAGGAAACTACAGAGCTTCTTTTTGTCTTTGTAAATCCTCTGTTCTCTGAGTATTTTATATCCATACACTTATATAATATGCAGTCTTTTATGTCAGCCTTCCTTTATCCATCATATTGTTTCAAGGTTCATCTATGCTATAGCATGTATCAGTTACATTCCTTTTAAGTCTGAATATTACTCCATTTTATGGACATACCCACCACCTGTTTCCCACTCACTACTTGATGAATGTATGCACTTGTGCCATTATGAATACTGTTACTATGAACATTTGTATACAAGTCTTAGGGACATATTTTCATTTCTCTTGGTTGGATTTCTAAGTGGAATTTCTGGGTCATATAGTAAGTTTATGTTCAGCTTTTTAAGAAACTTCCAAATTGTTTTCTAAAGGAGTATACAATTTTGCATTCCTACCATCTGTATGAACAAGGCTTCCAGTTTTTCATGTCCTCATCAACACAATATTCTCTCTTTTTGTCTATAGTTATTCTAGCAAGTGTGTTGAAGCATCTCATTGAAGTTTTAATTTTTATTTCCCCAATACCTAATGATAGAGTGGTTTTTCATATGATCATTAGCCACTTGCACATTTTACTTGATGAAATATCAATTCAAGTTTTTGACAACATTTTAAGTTGCATTATCATATTATTTACAAGTATTCTTTATATTTTTCTACATATAGGTATATCTTTTATCAGATATATAATTTTAAAATATTTTCTCTGAGTTGATGGTTTGTGTTTTCATTTCATTGATTATACTTTTTGAAACAAATTTTAAAACTTTTAATGAAGTAAAATTTATCAGTTTTTTTATGTCTCATTATCTAATCTTGTTGACTTATCTAAGATCACTAAGACTCAAATCTCTTTTCCTTACATATTCTTCTGCAGTTATATAGTTTTACCTATCATATTTATTCCTTTGACCCATTTTAACTTAATTTCTTTGTGAAGGTCTAAGATAGTTTTCAGGGTTCAGCATTTCAGTCCAGTCAGAAATTGATCTGCATTCGAATTGGGTTAGAGTTTTCCTAAACTCTAGTTTGCCAGTGTTTCACCTCTGGGCTATGTTCTGTCCTTTTGGAACTTTGATTGAAAACTGAGGGTCTCTGTCACTTCAGCTCAGATATACTGGGGAGATTCATTTCTGACCATTGCAAGTTTTGAGCAGAGTTCTTAGCCTTCCCAGCGTCAGAACCTGGTAAATACCTTAAAGGTGACATAGGTTATAACATACTCCATCTTTCCAACCTAACCTATCTAGCTTTCTGTGCTGCCTCAAAACTAAAGGACTGACCCATGGCAAACATTGACTTACACCTGGAATCGGCTAGATTTCTGTAGAGTTCAGCAGCTGTGGAACTTATAATTCATAACTACTTTCCCTTTTACTTGGGCGGGGGCGTCCCTCAGCCAGAGCTAAGGTCAATCCTCATGCCTGTTTCAGAGCTGTTAAGTGGCCTTAAAAAAGAAAACAGCTGGTGATAATCAGTTCTCCTAGGAAAGGCTCTTTTGACTATGGGATTTTAGTTCATGTAGTCTGCATTGACTCTTCAACTCTTTGATACCTTTAAACTTACAGGTTTTGTAATTTATATGATTATTTTTCCAGTTGCGAGCAGGAATAGGAACCCACTGTATCAGTTAATTTTTCAGCGCTACTATGAAATACCTGAGGGAGGGTAACTTTATAAAGAAAATAGGTTTATTTCACCTGCTATTTTAGAGGCCAAAAGTCCAAACAGCATTGCATAGGCTCTAGTGAGGGCCTCATGGCTAATGGTGGTACCATGTGTGGGAGGAAGAAATCACATCTTGAAACGGCAAGCAAAAGAGCTGGATAGGGACAGGCTCAGGCTTTTTATGACAACCTGCTAGTGAGAACTATCAGGAGGCCACACAAGGGCTACCTTAATCCCTTCCAAGGCAGTGCCCTCAACTGACCTAAGGAACTCTCACTAGACTTGCCTCATAAAGGTTCCACATTTCCTCCAGTACCTATATGTGAACATTTTGAGGGCTCACCAAAACCATATCCAAACTGTAGCACCCTCCAAAACCGACTGCATCTTTCTTAGAATTGAAGTTCATTTTCTATTAAAAACTAAGAGAGAAGTGAATTCCAAGGCAGCAAGGTGTCTATAAACCACCCAAATTAATTTTAGATACCAAGAAAAATCCTAGAACTTATTATTTTTAAGGTGGATGATGGGTTTTTATGAAGAAGCAAGGTTAAAAAAAAAAAAGTCCACCATAGGATTATTGAGAACATATTACTACCAAAAGGTTTCATTTCTTTCTTTTTTTCTTGACAAGAATATAAAAAAATAAATAATGTCTATTTCAAATTCAGGAAGACATTTGACAAAGATTTTCATAGTATCTTTCTTGTCAGGATAAAGAAATGTGAAGTTGACAGTAATATATTTAGACAGATTTACAGAAACAAAGGATCTCTTCCTAAAGAGATCCCTTAGAGATCTAAGATCAGTGTGAATAGGAGCTAGGAGTAGAACACAAAGCATGTTACTCAGATCATTGGGTAAGTTTTAATCAGTGAATTTAATGAAGGCAAAGTTAACACACAGACCATTATTTTCCGGACAGATCACTGTGGCCAGAGATCGAAGAGCTCCGAGAGGCCTTCCAAGAATTTGACAAGGATAAGGATGGCTACATCAACGGCCGGGACCTGGGGAACTGCATGCGCACCATGGGCTACATGCCTACGGAGATGGAGCTCATCGAGCTGTCCCAGCAGATCAACATGAACCTGGGTGGCCATGTGGACTTTGATGACTTCGTGGAGCTAATGGGATCTAAACTTCTAGCGGAGACAGCAGATATGATTGGAGTAAAAGAACTTCGAGATGCCTTTCGAGAGTTTGACACCAACGGTGATGGAGAGATAAGCACCAGTGAGTTGTGCGAGGCCATGAGGAAGCTCCTGGGTCATCAGGTGGGACACAGAGACATAGAGGAAATTATCCGAGATGTGGATCTCAATGGAGATGGACGAGTGGACTTTGAAGAGTTTGTCCAGATGATGTCTCACTGAGGCCGCGAGGGCCCCTCCAGGACTGCCAACTTCCCTCAGGCGGGGAGAAGAAGAGCCGAGCTCGCCTCACTCCCGCCGCAGCCAGAGCTCAGGACAGACTGGCGGACGGGCCTGCCTGCACCCCAGGGAGGTGCCCACCCCTGGACTCCCAACCCTCCGCACTGTGAAAGACACAACTCCTGCAACTGGAAAGGGGGTGCCCACCGACAAAGAGGCCGCAGTGCCAAGCCGGCAGAGGTAGCGCCAGGCGCTAAGTGCCATGTGCCCAGCTGCTGCTTGAGTGGACCTGGGAGCCGGCCAGCAGACCCCACACAGCATGTCTGCCCCGGGGCAACGCCTCTTGACGCCCTCCTTAGCTCTATGCTCATCCCAGCTCGCCTCAGCCCTGTGATCTCAGAACCAATAAAAATCTTTCCAAGAGGAAAAATAAAATAAAATAAAATAAATAAAAAAGACCATGTAAATTTGTAAGGAATGTCAATAAATTGAAATACAGAATAAAAAAATTAAAATATTTCAGCAGGAGACAATAAATAAAACTTAATGTAAACTATTGTAATGTCTGACATTTGGATAAAATAGAAACTATTAAAATACAGGCTGAAAAACACATGGATCAATAGGAATACATGTTTAAAAAATTACATTTGGGAATTATTGTTGGCATGAGCTCAGAATGAGTCACATGTCTTAAGTGGCTGCCAATGAGGCCACTGTGATTTAGGACAGTGTTAAGTAGAGTATAAGATACATAATGAGGTAGCTGATGAATCCATTGTACTGAGCAGTGCAGGGACATGTGCTCTTGCATTCTGTTCTAAGCATCATGCTTTGGGTGGGGGGAGTTCCAAAAACCTATGCAAGGGAGAATAACCAGATTATAAGGAGGGGGAGCATGTGAGAATTCTCACTTAGGAAAGAGAAGGCTCAAGGAGATGTAAGAATTATCTTCAACTACAAAAAGGGTTGCTTTGTGGTAGAGGTCAGATTTAGGACGGAAAAATAGAGAAAAAGCTTACATTTCTAACAAGTAAAAGAGCTTTTCCAAACAGTTATCAGTGTGGAGCTGCTGAGTGTTATAAAGATTTAGGATTTCTAAATCAGGAACAATTTAATGCTGGAATTCTCTGCTACTTATAAGCTCTGTGATTTTAGCTAATCTTTTGGACTCTTAGTTTCTTTATTTCTAAAGTGGGGAGGAAGCTAGTACCATTTTTAGGGTCATTACGAAGATTAAAGGAAATAATTCAGTGTACTTACTATGTTGCGTCACATACTTTATATGTACAACATTTCCAATTTAAAATACTAATTTTAAATTACTAAGATGTGGGAAGAAAACAAAGCACCCATGCCCTACAATGGTCATGATTTTATTTCATTTAGCAGGAAACCTGGCTTCAGCTCAAAATTTAGACTGAAAGAGATGCAAGGGGAGATGATTTAATCTGATGTCACTCTTAAGAGTCCCATCAATCGGAATTCTAGATGATCTCCTGATGCCATTTTTAGACGTTTAAAAGTAGATCTGTTTGGATGAACTTGTACTGGATACCAATTCATTGAAAACTTCTAGGTGACCAGTTTTTACAAAATGATGCATCTATGTGTAAATATGCATCTCAGATTTCGGGAGCACATATATTTCCAGTACCCTACTATTTTCTGCTCAGAATACATTATTACATATATACATAAGATTTTGCTGGAAAATACAATCACAGTTTAGGAATGTCACATTATTGTGGTGTTGAGATGGTCAAAATCATTTTTCATTTAGGAACATGGTTCCAAATTACTGTGATACACCATTTTACCCTCCTAAATCCTGCAAGTTTACAACAACATGTGGAAATGTTGTAGAACAGTGGTCACTTAAAACTGTTGCTAGGAGTGTGAGTTGGCATAACTACTCTGGATAGCAGTTTGGTAATATCTACTAAAGTTGTAGATGAACAATTTCTGACTCAGTAAGTCAGCTTCTACATGTATGCTGTATAAACTCTTGCACATGCGTAATAGGAGAAATAGGAATGACTCATAATATTCAATCTAAATGTTCACAAAGGAGAGAAAGAATAAATTATGTTTCATTCATCTGGATGAATGTTGTACCACTATTAGGGTGAATAAACCAGATATACAGCTATAAGTATTAATAAATTTAAAAAAATGATCTTATACATAGAAAACTTTAAAGGTTCTAAATCTCTCTCCCCCTCAAATCAATTAGAACTAATAAATTCAATAAAGATTTGGTATACAAAATCAACATACAAAATCACTTCTATATACTAACCATAAACTATTTCAAAAAGAAATCATGAAAACAAACACATTTTCAATAGTATACATGAATTTAACCAAAGAGATGAAAGAGCTGTATGATGAAAACTAAAAACTATTGAATAGAATTGAAGAAGATGCAGATAAACGAAGATATTTCCCATATTTTTGCATATTGGAAGAATTTGTATTGTTAAGATATCCTTACTACCCAAAGGGATCTACATATTCAGTGCAATACCTATCAAAATTCCAAGGACAGTTTTCAAAAAAATAGAAAAAATAATCCCTAAATTTTTATGAAACTATAAAAGACACCAACTAGCACAAACATTCTTGAACAGAAAGTACAAGGCTGGAGACATCATTACTACTTGGCTTCAAAATCCGCTACAAGGCTATAGTAATCAAAACAGCATGATACTGACATAAAATATATAGAACAATGAAACAGAATAAAGGGCCTAGAAATGAATACATATATTTATGCTTAACTGATCTTCAACAAAGATGCCAATAACGTCCAATAGGAAAAGAATTGTCTCTTCAACAAACGGTGTTGGGAAAACTGAACACCCACCTGCAGAAGAATGAAATTGTATCCTTACCCTGCACTATATATAAAAACCAACATAAAATGGATTAAAGACTTAAATGTAAGATATAAAACTGGTATGAAATGAAAATGTAAAACTAGCAGGACCCATGGAGAAAAGTGTTTTGACATTGATTCTGGCAATAATTTTTTTCCTGTGACACCAAACACAGGCACCAAAAACAACAATAAACAAATGAGGTTGCATTAAACTAAAAAGCTTCTGCATAGCAAAGGAAGCAATCAATAAACAAGATGTAAAGGAAACCTCTAGAATGAGAGAAAATATTTGTAAAATATATATGCTTAGAGTTTTCTGGTAACTACTCCCCCAGGAAATTCAACCACCCACACAAGAATGCTTGGAAGTGTAGCTTAATGATTAATGAAACTCGTGGTACTTTGTTCAATGAAAGAATTGTACTTGCCTGATGTCCAAAAGGTAACTTGTTTCTTTCTCTGGCATCCCGCAGGGCACAAAAGGGATCCTGCTTTGCCTGCTAGAGGTGGACAACTAGTAGAGTGTATAGATTCCCTGTGTGCTAGAGGCTGAGGTTCTAATTAGAATCCTCCTTGCTTTTAGTGAGCAACATATACTCCTCACTGTTCTTAGAGAAGACAGTTCCATATTGATCAAGACATTACCCTATTTTAGATGCATAAAACATTTTTGTGTTTGAGCAACGAAGCAAATGGTCTTCAGGGGTTATGGTAACCATGTCTTGTAATATAAAAGCATAATGGACTCATAAAAATGCTATGAAAAATGCAATTATGCCTTAGGCAATAATGTTCAAGAAAGAAGCAGAATTGGGAAACTTTAAAATTTAGCTTTTTTTTTTTTCAGTTGGTATATTGCATGGATTTCAGTGCACCAGGGTGAATGGTGCACTTTAAAATTTAGCTTTTTTTTTTTTTTGCAGTTGGTGTATTGCATGCATTTCAGTGCACCAGAGTGAAGAGTTGACATGAGAGAGTAAGGAGAGCTACAGAAGTACAATAGATGATGCCAGTGTTAGAGAAGGCACATTTGCTTCCCCAACGTGGACAGAGGTTTATGCTATGAAGAATCCCCACTAGGCCTTTTCGTTTTCACTTTAAAGAAAATGTAAAAGTTTAGTTGTTTAGCCTGTACTGCCTTCTCCTGGTTGATCTTGATTTAGCACCTAAGATATAATAAAAGTAAATCTTCTGTGAATGAAGTCAAATATAACACATATGTTAACTGCCAGATTTTACTGCCTGTGCACTGCCCTTTCCACAGTGCTGGTGATATATCCGGGCGCTGGTGGGCTAGCTTAGGATTGAAATGATAGAGACCCTTGGCCTTTGCTATTGTGAGCCCATGCATTTATTAACAAAATGCCTAAGTAGAAAACTTATTCCCAAACCAAGAAAGGCACATATGTATAGACTAAAGTGTCTGTAGTGCTAGAGAGAGGTTTAGCTCAGTTGGTAGAGTGCTGCTCTGCACTCTCTGATGCCCTGAGTTTAATCCTCAGCACCACAAAAATGGGAGAAGGATCTGGCAGCCTACTTCCAAAGCAATCCTAAAACAATCGGCCATTGAAAATCCTATGGATAGCAGAGAAGCACTGACATAGTACCAGCATGGCACAGTGTTGGGCGTGTTTTGTTCTGTTGTGCATAGGGTTGCTATGATTTGGACTCAACTGAATGGCACCTCACAACAACAAGGTGTCTGTGGGTTGCTTACTTCTAAAAGAGGGAGGCTGTAGAAATTTTTAACTTCTAGCAATGTACTGAAGCTTATACGTTCTAGTGTGAAGGAATATTTCTTTCAGGCCTCCATAGATGACTTTATTATTTTTCTATGACCTGACAGGAATGTAGTGGGGAAGTTAAAACTGTAGTCTCCAGGATCACAGACAAACCTAAGTTCAAAGAAAAGGAAATTTGTCCTTCCTTGGTGAAAAGAATTCTCCTGAAAAATAGTCATGGAGACTCTGGCATTCAGAGAAGATACCTATACAGTGATTTTAAAAGGAAGAGATAGAAAAAGAAAATGGATATACAAAATGACTAGCAAGGTATTGTGGCACACACCTGTAATGCCAGCACTAGGGAGGCCGAAGCAGGAGGACTGTGGGTTTGAGGGCAGCCTGAGCTATAGTGAAACTTGGCTGAAAAAAAAAATGCCAGGTATGATGGTGCACCCCTGTAATCCCAGCAACTTGGGAAGTGGAGGAAGGAGGATTGTGAGTTTGAGGTCAGAGGCAGCCTGCATAAGTTAAAGAGATCCTGTGTCAAAATAAAAAGTAAAAAAATGGGCTGGAGTGTAGCTCAGTGGTAGAGTACATGTAAAGTATGTGTGAGGCCCTGGTTTGACCCCCAAATACCCCCCTCCCCCAAAAAAAGGATCAGGAAATGTTAATATAAAAGCAATATCCTGAGAATGAAGAGTGGAGTGAGGCTCTAGCCCTAGCCTTCTCTCAGGGCATCTGTGCATTCCGAAGTGCTGGAGAGGGAAGATGTTCATGGCCGTGGCTGGTTCATAAGTAAAAGTTCATGTCCAAATCGAGGAAACATGGGAGGTTGAACCAAGCCACGAACTAAAAGCAGGCTGAGGGCAACTACAACCTAGGCTGCATAACAGCTAAGAAAAGGCAGAAGAAAAGAGGAGTGGGCATCAGGAAGCCAATGCACTATCCTGGGCAAGAAGCTGGGGGAGCAGCAGGGAAACCAAATCTGATCAAATCTCAAAGAACACATAAAGACATAATGGTAGTTAAAGGTGTATATGTGGGGCTGGGGGCTGGGGTTTAGCTCAGTTGGTAGAGTGCTGCTCTACCCTCTCTCAGGACCCCAGTACGATACTCAGCACCACAAAAACAAACAAACAAACAAACAATGCTAGGGATTAAAGCCAGGCCTTGGAGCCTGCTACCATAGCACTCTACCTGAGCTACATTCCCAGGTCCAATTATTTTCTTTTTAAAGTTTCAGAAAAGAACTGCATTCATGTGCTTTCATATCAACAATAAAGGTTGACTGAGGAAAACCAGAAGTGAACAATATTGGCATAATCAGAGGATCCCCTAAATCAACCCTCAAAACTGCTAGTCTACTAATTAGATATCTTTGCTAAACAACTGATTTTGGGTCAGAGGCTATCCCCATTTAATAAATCACAAGGACAAGAAGATCATAAAAACATTACAAAGTGATCCTTTTTTAAAAAAAATTTAGAATGTAAAGATATAGGGAGAGGGCTTATGTCTTGTTGTAACAGAACTTAAGATTCAATAAATATTAACTGGTGATGATAACATGAATATCCTGATCACTTCAGAGAGAAATCAAACCTCATAGCCTTTCCCAGAGACCAAATAAAATGTAAAATAACTAATTTTAAAAAATGAACAAAATCCAAGCCAAACCACAAGAGGCTAATCCTAGTTCAAGTGTGTGACCAGGCGGGTTGCTTCAGTCCTACTAGGAATATTCTGACAGCTAGGAACAAGATGCAAATGAAATATTAGTAACTGTCATTTCTTCATAGTTAAGATATCCAATAGTTAAGAAACCAATGAGCTACTCCATAGCTTGTGAAAACACAGCCTCTAATTCTAAGAGCCAATTTATTTTACTCTAATTGGAGAGGTTGGAAAGACTTTTGAGATTGTTATTTTAAATGCCTTTTGCTATTAAACCATGGTTAGGAAATCTGCTAAGCCAAAATGATGCTAAAAGAGCATTAAGTTTATGAGTCACGAAAACCAGAATGATTCCAATTAGTTTCCGGCATTTTAGTGCAACAGAGGTCTTTAATACGCAATGGGACACTGGTTTTAAATTGATACAAGACAGACGATCTGATTCTTGGCTTCTGTCGCTACTTTGATTATTGGGCAAGTAAAGTTTAGGTGAGTTATTGTGTCGATTCATTTTGAAGACCCTTTTCTGTAGAATGGGGCTAATTATGGCCATACTTGAATCTTGTGGGGCACAGAGCAGGTTACTGTGTTTCTTCAGAGTGAAGTACTCTACACATATGAAAAAGGCAAGCCTGGCCTTGAATTATGATCCTCCTGCCTTAACCTTGTGACTGCTGGGATTCAGGCTTGCATCACCATGCCTGATATTCTTTCCTAAAAATTTTTATTAGGATCAGACATAGTCTGTCTCTATGCTTTCCTAGCATATTTGCAGATATTTATATATATTGTTTTCTTTGCCTTAGTGATGTGATGATTTGAGATGTTAGATTTTTGTCTCCTGTAATGTCTCAGCATTAATAGGCTATACTTTGCCTAATAGTAATACATTAGTCCTTCAATATTCTTAGAATTAGGTTTGCCAGTATTTTAATCCATGATTTTCCTAGATATACTGTCTGAAAGAAAATTGATCTGTAATAATTTTTCAGGTTTCAGTATTAGAATAAGTAATATGTTTGTCCCATAAGTGATTTGAGGAAAGAATCCATTTTTTTAATGGCACAGAATTGTCTTCTCCTTAAAAGTTATGATTCATAAAATGATTTGATCAGACATCTTTAGAGGGGAGGGACCGTGGGATACTTTCATTCTTTTGTTCCACCTCCAGCTTATTCCCCAGATGGATATTAATGTTTTCAGACTCCAGTATCTTTGGAGTTTGATTTTGCTGATTTGCATTTTTCTGTTTTGCCCCTTCATCTGTTAGTTCTGTCCATAATGCTGACTGAATGTCTACTCTGTGCCAGATGCTGTTTGTGGACAGACCCATAGAAAGGCCAAAGGAAGACAGGTGTGAGCCAGACATAAAACTTCCCCTTGTGGTTCTGGCTGAACCTCTGAGGTTTTCATTTGGGGTACATTGGGGAGCACACCTGAGAGAAAATTGAGCAAAGGGAGGGAGAACTGTGATGCAGGTGAAGAGGGGCAATGGGGACTTCTAGAGCTGGCATGGCCCACAGCAGATCAGTCACTACAAAAGGGCTGCGACCAAGGAGGGTAGCGTGACCTTGGGAGAGAGGGCTCCTTGGGCCTAGGTTAACTTCATTCCTGGAGAGGACCTCCATGTGCACTCACACTGCTGGCAGAATGGACACCCTGGTCATGAAGGGGACCTCCTCACACCACCAAGATGTTGTTGTTAGGTGCCATCGAGTCGGTATCTGACTCATAGCGACCCTGTGTACCGCAGGCGAAACAATTTGTCAGTACTTCTCTGCTGTTCATAGGGTTTTCAATGGCAGATTGATTTTTGGGAGTGGGTTGCCGGATATGTCTCCCAAGCCTACAGCACCTGGTGTTCCCAGGCAGTCTCCTATCCAAGTACTAACCAGGCCCGACCCTGCTTAGCTTCCGAGATCTGATGGGATCAGATGCCGTAGGGCTACAGCTGCAGGCATCCATCAAGATGGACAAAGTTTAAAACTATTTATAGAGTTTTATTCAACATCATTTAACACTTTTTAAAATCTGTCCTTTATACTGTGGTTATATCCCATTAACCATCTAATATTTTTCTGTGTATCTTTTTGACACCTCTCTCTCTCTCTCTCTCTCTCTCTCTCTCTGTCTCTCTTATCCTAGTTGGAGGTTTATTTATTTTATCAGTAATTTTGAAGTACTGTCACTTATAGTTTTATTCATCAATTTTATTAGATGCTGTATCTTTTATATCTTCTTTTGTCTTTGCTATTTCTTCTTCTTACTTCATTTTATTATTTTCCCAGTGTTTGAGTGGAATACTTGTTGTTAGGTGCCATTGAGTCGGTATCCTCATAGCGACCCTCATAGGGTTTTCAATGGCAGACTGTTTCGGGATTGCTTTGGGAGTGGATTGCCAGGTCCTTCTCCCATTTTTGGGGTGCTGGGAATTGAACTCGGGACCTCAGAGACTGCAGTGCAGCGCTCTACCAACTGAGCTAAATCCCAGCCCTGGAATACTTAGCTCATTTATTTAATCATTTCATTTTAATAATACTCTAAAAACTATTTTTCCTCTGAATACATTTTAATAGTATTTTCTACATTTCTACAAATATTTCTTCAGTTGTTGTTATCATCGTCATCATCACTTGTAGTGCTAGGGATTGAACCCAGGGTCTTGCACGTATGAGAAAACTGGTCTCTCCCTGAGCTATATTCCCACCCCCCACTATCTTTAAATACTGTATTGTTGCAGGTCTGATTGACAGAAATTTGGGAGAAAATTCTGAAAGATCAAAGTGGTACTTTTTGCCCCTCTACTTTATTATGTTACAATTGAAGTGAGTGGCTTGAAAAATTTCCACAGTTGAAATTTTTTGAGACTTTTCTCAATAGTACAATGTACTGGGTTGAATAATGTCCCCTACTTTTTATTTTTCATTCTCTAAAAAGATTTTCTTCTTCTTCCTCCTCCTCTTCCTCCTTATTCTTCTTCTCCTTCTCCTCCTCCTCCTTCTTCTTCTCCTTCTCCTCTTTCTCCTTCTCCTCCTCCTTCCTCCTCTGCTTCCTCCTCCTCCTCCTCCTCTTCCTACTCCTTGTCTATAACCTGAAGTACCTTCTCCTCTTCTTCCTCCTCCTTATTCATCTTGTTCTGCTGCTGCTTCTGTTGCTTCTGCTTCTGCTTCTCCTCTTCCTCTTCCTCCTCCTCTTCTATATTTAAACATCCATTCTCCATCCTCCCATAATCCTTGTACTTTTTGAAACAGATGGAACAGAATTTGCCTCTTTATTGGATATACAAACTGTCTATTGGCTAATATGAAGGTTGCAGCTGATAATCCAATATGACTTTCTCTTAATTCAGTTGGTAGAGTGTTGCTCTTTGCTCTCTGTGGCCCTAAATTCGATCCCTGGCACTACAAAAATGGGAGAAGGATCTGGCATCCCACTCCAAAAATCATCTCCAAAAGAATAAGCCATTGGAAACTCTATCACTATATCAACAGCAAAGGCACTGACATAGTGCTGGTCATGGCACAGTGTCGGGCAGTGTTTTCTTCTGTTATACATAGGGTTGCTATGAGCATGACAGACTCCATGGTACCTAACAACAGCAGTAACTAAATATGTTAGAGGGTACTAGGCAGGAAGAAAGGGAAGCCACCTATTTCCCATGCACCTACTCCCCAGCCATTTGCTCTCTAACCACCTGAGACATGAATATCAATGCAGGCTTCCTCTAAAACAAACACCTCTGCTTCTCTGATAGAAAATATCCTTGCAAATGGCATGGTTGCTAGGAGATAATACCTTTTCAGATAACCTTGTCTGTAACCTGTAGCACCTTTACAAATGGTCTAATCTACAAGCAGAACTCTGTTTGCATATGGAGTCCACAGGTACCTCCATGTCTGGCCTGGGGAAGAGGCCCTCTTTGGAAGCAGGACCCTTCCTGGGATAAAGAGAAAGACCTATTTTATAGCCAAGCTGGGGGGTGGGGGGGTGGAATATGACATTCATGAAGACAAGATCAAAGAGAGGGGAGAAATATCTATCCCCTTAATGAGATAGAGACTTAGAGGTCCCCACAGCCTCTCCCTCAGCTCAATGTCCAGAATTTACAGTGTCCCCAGTTCTCAATTTTGTCTACAGTTCTCAATGCAGTGTCCCAATGTCCTCAGCTTCCCCAGTTCTCTGCAGCATCTGCAGAGTTCAGACAGCCACAGAAATCCACGATGTCCACCTTTTTCCATGTCCAGTCATTTGCAGTGTACAGTAGTGTTCAGAGCAACCCACAGAAGTCTGCAGATGTCCACAGCTGTCTGTGGTTCTACACAGAGGTTTGGAGATGTCTGCAGCCTCATTGATGGGCCTGCAGGATCCCTGACCCCCAACTCAGGTGCATAAATGCCACTGTTCCTGGATCTGCACTGCTGGACTTGCCCGCTTTCTGATTTCTACATAAAAGGTGTAACTTTCTCTCGTTTTGTCTATCTACCAACCCTCTCCTCTCACTGATCTGCTTCCCCAAATCCCCGGAATGCTCCTCCTCTTCTCTCTCTGTCTATGCCAGCTTAGGCCCCCAACCTTCTTGCCCCAAGCCTATCTGTTCTGGTTCTCACTTGCTTCCTTTCAATTCTAAGTAAAACCATCTTCTAAGTTCTCTTCCTGGTCTGTTTGTAAAATCATTTATAAATGTGACCAAGGACCAAAGTTTGCTGCCCACTTCCCAGATCTCACCCAGGGATCTTGGTAGTGCTGGGTCCAGACTCATGCTCCCTGCTGAAATTTACATATGCAAAGACTTTGTTTCCATTTAAGGTCACCTGCTAACTTTCCAGATGAACATGAAGTTTTTATATTTGCAGTGGTTTGTGTTGGCCTGGGGTTTAGCTCAGTTGATAGAGTGCTGCTCTGCACTCTCTGAGGACTTCAATCCCCAGAATGGCAAAAATGGGAGAAGGACATGGCAATCCACTCCTGAAGCAATTCTGAAGCAACCAGCCATTGAAAACCCTGTGAGGGTTGCCATGAGTTGGACCTGACTGGATGGTACCTAACAACAACATAGTTCATGTTAATTTTGTTTTTTGTTTGATATTTTAAGATAAATTCTTCTTCAATGTTACCTCATTGTTTGTCTTCTCGATCTTATATCACTAACCATTTTGGGAATTGTATATCTTGTTTGCATTCCATGCATCATTACTCAAAAGCTTTTTCAAACTTTGGATGCTTAACAAGTGATGCATGAAGAATTTTGTTTTGGGTGCTTCCCTCTGACAGAAGTAGTTTAGGACATGCTGTGGTTTGACTGTGGGCTGGGGTTTAGCTCAGTTCGTAGAGTGCCACTCTGAACTCTCTGAGGCCTTGAGTACAATTCCCACCATTGCAAAAATGAGAGAAGGACATGGCAGCCCATTCCCAAAACAATCCAGAAACAATCAGCCATTGAAAACGCTATGAGGGTGGCTATGAGTCAGACACGACTTGATGTCACCTAACAACAACAACAACAACAACATGGTTTGACTTGATTTGAGGCCCACTGTCACTAAAGACTTGGTACCTATGGTGGTGCTGTTGGGAGGTGGTGGAAACTTTGGGGGGTAGGGCCTAGTGGGAGGTCATTATTTGGAATGTGAGGTATTTCTCATGCCACCCCTTTGGCTTGGTATTTTTTCAGGAATGGGTTATTATAAAAGGAATAAGCCCAGCCCCTCCTGTACTCTTTCTGGCTACTCATGTTAAAGAAGCTCTGCTTCCTCTGATGTGTTCTTCCCCATGACTTACCACTATCCCCTACCCTCACCAGAGGCCAAATCAGTGGTGCTGCCTGGTCTTGGACTTGGAACTTCCCAAACTATAGGCTTAAATGAACCTCCTTTTCTTCATAAGTAGCCTGTGTCAGTTATTTCATTATGGCAATAAAAAGCTGACTAATAGAGGGCACTTCTATTTTTCTTTCTCCAATACTGAAACTGGAACTCAGAGGTTCTGCTACCCACCACTTTCTCCAAAAACCAGGAGACAGAGATTGGTGAACAAAACAGTTTTTAATTTAAATTTGGGCTTGAGGAAAGTAGAGTAGATGTTCCTTCTTAAAGACCTCCTTCCCCTATTTTCTATCTTATCTGTCCTTTATTTTCCTGATACTAGAGGGCTGACCCCAGGACCTCAAAAGTATTTTGCAAGTTCTCTACCACTAACCTGCACGTCAAGGGCTCCTGAGACATTGGGTCTCTATGAGTCAAATTCGACTCCATGGCACCTGAGGAGGATGGGTGGAAGAATCCCTGACTGTTCCTATGCCTGGCAGAATTCTTTGCCTCCAGGTCCACTCACACCTTTCCTTTGATAGGTGTGTGGAGGCTTTTTGTATCTTTCCTTAGGAGGTTAGCTTCAAGTATAGTCTCCTGTGGTGCCTGTTAAACACAGAAATTTTGCAATTGAAAAATATGTGAACATTTGATAGTGGAAAGGAGGGACACACGTGGCCCTCTTTAGAATTTATAAAAGGGTAAATTGTTACAGATTAGAGGAAGGAAGGCTGAGGTAAAAAGACTGTTTACACTGCATATCAAATATCAAACAGAGCAGCAACTAGACCATTTTCTCCTGACAAAGAATGATTTGGATGCTTCTTTATTTCTATATGCTCATATTTTTATTACTCTGGTACAGTACCGTAGTATCCATTTTCTTCTCTGAATTTTCAGTCTTTTGCACTGATATTTCCATACTGTGGTTGTTGTTGTTAGGTGCCTTCCAGTGGGGTCTGACCCATCGCGATCCTATGTGCAACAGAAGGAAACATTCCCCACAGTGTGCTATGCCCAGCACTATGTCAATACTTCTCTGCTATTCATAGGGTTTTCAATGGCTGATTGTTTTGGGATTGCTTTGGGAGTGGGCTGCCACATCCTTCTCCCATTATTGCAGTGCTGGGGATTGAACCCAGGGCCTCAGAGAGTGCAGAGCAGCACTCTTCCAACTCAGCTAAACCCCAGCCCATGCCTATACTAGATATTATCATCTGTCTTCAGATTTTAAGTTTTATACTATATATCCTCTCCCTGGGGACATATTTTGCTGTGTATTCAATTTTATACCCATAATATAAAATTTTTCTTACACTTAATATCTGCTTTTAAACTAATCTAAGGATTCTGTTAGTTCTATTCTCTCTGTCAGTTGAGCTAATTCTTCAAGTAGTTTCATTAAAATGTGTTTTCTGAGACTTTGCATAGCTGAATTTTTTTTTAAACTTTGAACTTGATTAATAATTTTATTTTTGTTCCATCTAGTCCTGGTATTTAATATTTGCAGAAGAGACATTAGGCTGATTTTTATTTCTTTGGAGGCTGGGTTAGGCTGGTTTTCACTTCTTTTAAAGATAGCACAAGGGCTGAGAAAGGAAGGGAGAGACAGATCATATTCAACCCCCAAAGCCCTTTTATTAAGGTATTAATTAAATCCACTGTGAGGTTGGAGGCTTCATTGCCTAATTGGTTCTCAAAGGCCTCCCACTACCCTTAAATTGGCAACTGAATTTCAGTGTGAGTTTTGGAGGAGACATTCTCGCTGTAGTACCCATCATGTATGTTATCCCGTGCCCCAATAGTACTGCCTTCTTAATGGAGAGTTCACTTCATTTGTTCTCTAGACTCCATAGAACTTCTATGTGGAAAAGCAGTGAAAAACAATAATGAAGTGTTATCAAAAAACAGAAGATTTTTTGTCTAACACAACAACATCTGAGATGTGAAGAGAAGTAATTACCCTGTTTTCTGGCTAGTACAGTCTTTGGATACTTGAATGCGAGGGTGTGTTGAATTTTTTTCAATCTGTTTCCCTTTCACGTGATGACATTATGAGAAGCCATCAGGAGAATCCCAAGTAGGATTTCCACCAATTTAATTTCTACTATCTTACAGTTGGTTGCCATTTTCTTCTGCACTTGGTCTTCGCATTATCTGTCAGTGTTAGGTTTCAGTTTTTGCAAGCATCTCCTTTTTTCCTTGTGTGTCTTTGTGTTTGATGGCTGGTTGGAAGCAGCCAACTTGGAGAATGCTACCCAAACCATTTTGTACTGTAAGGCTCTCTACTCATTAAAAAATGTTATTTCAATGTTCTCAATCTGAAACTTTGCTTTTTATTCTTTCATTGTTGAGGAAAATATCTTTGAGGAATTCATTTAGGAATGATATGTGGGATAGGATTTATCTTTGAGTTGTTGCATGTCTAAGAACAATTTTCTGCTGCTTTTGTGTATGAATGATGACTAAAATTGGTACAGAATTTTTGGATTACCGTGTTTTTTCTACACAGTCCTAGAAATGTTACTACTGTGTCTTCTAGTGTTTTGTTTTAAAGAAAACAAATCCTTGGCCAAGCTGATCATTATTCCTTTGTAAGCAATCTAATATTGTTCAGAATGCTTGTGGAATTCCTTCATCCTTGAAATTTGAAATTTCTACCTGATTAAGTCTGGCTAAGTCTGTTCATCTAGTCTCTTTTCAGGAAGTTTTCCTAAGCAACAAGAAATACTTTAAATATCTTACCTAAGCATAAATTTCAGTTGAAGAACAATTTCTTCTATTTTTTTCCTCTGATGTTTTATTCTGTATATATTTATTTTTTGTGATGTATTTTTTTACACAGGAGCACCTTCTAGAATTGTTCTTTGTGTCTCTCATCTACTTTATTGTTTCCCTGTCTTTACCTTCTTTCTCTAACTCTGAAAGAATTTCTTGAGTTTATCTTCTCCATCATTAATTCATTTTTTATAGTATTCCATATCTTACTGCCATCATCTAGTTTTCACTTTGGCATCGTGTTTATCGACTTTAATTGGTCCTTCCTGATTTCAGGTAAGTTTTTCTTTATGATTATTTCTCCAGCTATGTGGTTATCATGGGTTCTTAAATCTTTTTGAGAAGATAGAAATATTTCTTGAAAAGGTCAACAGTCTTTCTGTCACTATTGCTTTATTTTGAAGTGATGCTCTTATATTCAACTTCTACAATAGCTTCCAAATATAAAATTTGATGATGAGAATGATGATAACCACAGTAATGATGGGAAGAGATGAGTATAGAGATAATGATGAGTACTCTTATCAAATGCTTAATTTATAATAATGCAATTACTAACATTTGTTCAGACTTACTGTATATTAGACACTGTACTAGCTCCTTTACACATGTGATCCCAGTAATTTTTTTAAAATTAAAAAAATTAGCATACAATATAATTAGTGTTATTATGGCATTTTCATATAATTATAATACATACTTTGCCCTTTTCACCCTGTTATTACCCCCCATCCCTATAGCACCCCCAGGAATTCTTTATATCAGACCTGTGAGAGACAGATATAAGTATATTCTGATCTTATAGATGAGAAAACCAAGAAGCAGACCAGCAATGTAAAGGAGTCACACAAGATGGTACCTGACAGGGGTGGAACTTGCACTCAGCAGTCTGACTACAGAGCCTGTGTCCTCATTAACTTTCTGATCTTGCTTTTCCATGTTGTGCTATTAAGAATAAGTCATATGGCACATGGCTTAAGATTAAGTTACACAGGGACTCCTTTGACACTTGAATGTTTGGTTCTTAGATGAGAGAGATGACATTAAGTCTGTAAAAGAGTTTTTAGCATGATATGGTGGTCAGATTTGTTGTGTGTCCAGGGTAAATGGGTAAAAATTGTCAGACTAGTCAAAACTGGGAAATACTGGAGCTAAGATTCAAATGTTCTTGAAGCAAAAGTGTCACCCTTAATTTGCCTACTGGATCTGTGTTTCTTACATACAATATTTTTATGGTTTTGGAGCCCAAGGGATAAGACATCAAATTTAGCTCTTGGTTGGGCCATGGGAGGATGTTGAACTAGTTGTAAAGAAAAACATCCTGTACAATGCTCTAGCAAGAACCAATCAATCTAGGGAGATTGAGACTGTTGTTGTTAGGTGCCGTCGAGTTGAGTCCAACTCATAGCGACCCTATGTACAGCAGATCGAAACACTTGCCGATTCTGTGCCAGGCAAACCATCTTATTTATGTTTAAGCCCATTGTTGCAGACACTGTGTCAATCCATCTGGTGGAGGGTTTTCCTCTTTTGCGTTGACCTGCCACTCTTCCAAACATGATGTCCTTCTCCAGGGATTGTTCTCTCCTGAC
>VMDO01022851.1:16892-32587 GCA_007922755.1 Pedetes capensis | reverse complement strand
GGCTCAGAATTAGCAGATGTTAGCGCCCCCTCAGGTGCCATGCACGAACAAAACCTCACAATGACAGAGGCAGAAGCCCAACTTGGTCCTCGGGGAAGCACCAGCTCTAGGGCACTAGGAAGATCCAGACAGAAAGCCTGGAATGAGCCAACCAAGGAGCCTCGCGGGTCCAATGTGCCTCAGACCCAATTCCATCTGTGAACCGGGGGAGCGCAGCTTTCTCATCTGGACGCACGGGGAAAATACCGTACTGCCCGAGCCTTGAGCCGCAGTACTCACCACGGCCACGCGATGGCGAGCCTGCATCGCGGCAGCGTCCCAGACCCTCAGGTTTTTAATCTTGCTCTCAGTGCACCCTCTTTTGCGCGGGAACGCAGGTGCATCTATTTGGGAAGCTCTTTCTGGGGCAGGCCGTACTCACTGCCAGCGATGGAGCGATGGTTTCCTTCCCAGGCGTGCGGCCAAGGTGCTGAAAACCCCCAGGCAAGTTAAAAAGCATGTTTCAGAGTGAGGGGAAGGGCTGACAACGACGGAAGCAGACGTTCTTGAAAACAACGTGGCTGGCAGAGACGCAGAGACCCGGGCCATGCCACGTGTGGTCAGGAAGCTGCTGCCCTCTTTCCGGACCGCCATGGTGTGGGCTCCAAGGGCACAGACGGGTCGCTAGGTTCAAACTCACATCTTTGCTTCTTGTCAACTTTCTGCATTGAAATAAGTGTTTTTTGGGGGTTGTGATTTTGCCTGCAGCCATAACCCTGTGGCATCCGATCCCATCAGATCTCGGAACCTAAGCAGGATCAGGCCTGGTTAGTACTTGGATGGGAGACTGTCTGGGAACACCAGGTGCTGTAGGCTTGGGAGAAGGACCCAGCAACCCACTTCCAAAAATCAATCCACCATTGAAAATCCTATGAACAGCAGAGAAGCACTGACAATAATGTTTTGCCTGTTGTAGGTAGGGTCTCTATGAGTCGGATACCGACTCCACGGCACCTAATAACAACAACAACAATTTGTGATTTTTTTGACTTTCTTTCCTATTATGAATTGACTTCTATCATTTACTGATGCATTCATCCACCATCCACCCATCTACCCATCTATACACCATTTATCTAGCTACCCATCCATTAATCTACCCACCTGTTTATCTAGCAATCCACTCGCCCATCTACCCCTCCACCCATCTGTTTAGCCATCTACCCACCTATATATCCATCCATCCATCAAGCCATATACCCAACTGTCCATCCATCCATCCATCCATCCATTCATTTGTTGTTGTTGTTGTTAGGTGCCATCGAGTCGAGTCCGACTCATAGCGACCCTATGTACAGCAGATCGAAACACTTGCCGATTCTGTGCCAGGCAAACGATCTTATTTATGTTTAAGCCCATTGTTGCAGACACTGTGTCAATCCATCTGGTGGAGGGTTTTTCTCTTTTGCATTGACCTGTCACTCTCCCAAACATGATGTCCTTCTCCAGGGATTGTTCTCTCCTGACTACATGTCTGAAATATGTAAGATGCAGTCTGGCCATTCTTGCTTCCAAGGAGCACTCTGGTTGTACCTCTTCTAGGACAGATCTGTTGGTTCTTTTGGCAGTCCATGGTATATTCAATAGACGTCTCCAGCACCACAATTCAAAAGCATCAATTCTTTTCCTGTCTCTCTTGTTCAATGTCCAGCTTTCACAACCATAGGACGCGACTGAAAATACCAACCACTCCCGAAACAACTAGCCATTGAAAACCCTATGAATAGCAAGGAAACACTGTCCATTCATTCACACATTTGTTTATTTAGCCACCTACTCATCCATCCATCCATCCATCCGTCCATCCATCCATCCACTCACCCACCCATGTCTCTTAGCCATCCACCCACCCATCCATCCATCTGCTATCATCCATGCATTCTGTTGGTACTTTTATCCATAAGCCTCCAAACAGCCCAGCTTCTTGGCTTCATTCTAGCCTCTACCTCCCATCTCCTCTGGAGCCAGCACGCTGAGGGCCCGGCTCCATTTTCTACCCATCCTTGGAGGCAAGCAAACCAGAGCATCTGTGTGGTTAAAGTGGGATGGGTGCAGTGACAGGAGTGGACAGGGAGAAGCTACTGGATGAGTTGCAGCTAAAGCAACTTAGGGCTGTTGCAAGGACAGAGGACGCCCCATCCCCCTGGGGAGATGACGGAGGTGAGAGCCCTTGGACCTCAGGCGTCTGCAGGATGCTTGCTCTTTGTGACCCTGAGGGGCCGGCTGGGGAAGGCTGCAGGGGGTGGTTTTGAGGGAAGGAATGAGAGGTTTTCCACACCGCCAGCCAGGTGTGCGCTGCCTGCATGTGACGGCTACTGCAGGAAGTTGGAGGGAGTGCTAACCAGGGATACTGCGGGTGGGGACCAAACAGTGGATTGGAGGAAGACTCATTAACAACCTGCATTATGCAGATGACACAACTCTGCTTGCTGAAGCCAGTTACCCAGTAATAAATAAGCGTTTTTAATTTTCCTGAGAGAGAAGACAATGTCCTGTGCTTCGCCGATCCCTCTAGGCTTCGCAGGGGTGTGTCCAGTGGCTTGTCCTGGGCTGCAAAGATCCTCAAGTCTAGCCATGAGGATGAACTATGCTGGATAAATTCCATTATCCTAGAATCCTCTGATTTTTAAAAGGACACTGAGAAAGTCAGTGCAGAGTAGGAGAGGAGACACGAAGCCTAGAGGGGTTGGCACAGCTGGAGAAGAGGAAGAAAATGCGGAGTGGGGATGGAGGCCCGGGAAGGAGGCCTGGCAGCAGCCGCTTAGAGGCAGGTGGTGCCGAGGGTAGGGAGAGGCCAGACGGAGGCGCTGCCCCCAGGACTCCCACATTTCAGCGGCAGCGGAGGATTAGAGCTAGAATGCAAGGGGCCAAAGAGAGCGAGGCCAGCCTCGGGGACGGAGGGCGGCCGCTGTACAAACGTGCAGGAGCTGCAAAGGGGCAGGACGGGGCCGAGCAGGCAGCAGGAGGGGAGGCAGCCTTCCCCTGTTCATGTGCTGAAGCTTTCCGCAAGCCGAGGGAGCCTCTCTCCTGGGAGAGCTTCATGGGGAACCGCTGAGGGGCCAGGTTGTTGGGATTTTTAAAATGCACCCCATAACTAGGGTCCCTCATACCAGCCTGAGGGACTGGCCTCTAGGTGACCCCAGGGCCACATCCCACTCACTCACTCCTACCCCTCCCATCAAGTGAGCAAAGATGGCCCCTGACCAGCCTGACCAGCCTCAACCACCTCAATTTTGATTGGCTACCCCTAGTACCTCAGGTAAATAACAGCCCCTACCTGGCAGGTATGACAGTTTACCTGCTGTACCTGTCAGGAATGTGCCCTGATTGGCTAACCCCAGTATACACCCCCCCACTCTGGGACCCTATATAAGCAGGGCTGTGGACCCCATTTCACCTTTCATCTCTCACTATCCTTCACCTGCTGTCCGGACCCCATCAGCTTGATCCAGTGCTCCCCAATCCAGCAGAAGATCTCCAAGCAAGCCGACATGTCAAGACCAGGGGCCCCGAAGCGCCGAAGGCTACAAGCAAGCCACGAAGAGCCTCCCAATTCCTCCCACCCTTGGGAAGGAGGGAGGCAGAGAAGGCGAGCTGCGAGAGTCAAGACCACCAGACCTCCAGCCCAGCGGAACACCAGCTGCCTGTAGCTGTGCCTTTAAGGCTGAGAGGTTCCACCAGTAAGCCTACAGCATTCTATGCTGCAGGCTTAGCGCTAGCACTTGAGCACTTGACAGGGGCTGCTTCTGGTTGCACCCCACTTGGGGAGTAACCCAATAAACTTTCCCTCCCCTGTTTCCCACAGAAGGTCTCCCGATGTCCTTCTTTGGCACCTCCGGCCACCACACTAACCTGGTCCAGTGGGTCCCCGATACCCACTTGGTGTCAGGGCAAGGCTCTGACCTCTGCAGGCCCTGAGCCGAACCCCGACACAGGTAATGTGGAAACACTCAAAATTCCAAGGAAGGGACCCGTAGCTACCACCAGGTACTGTGTCAATATCATATCTTGGCAAATAAGAGCGGTTGTCCATGATGTCACCAGGACAAGACAGAGAGAAGAGGGTGGACGAGGAACTTGGAATTTCAACACAGCCAGGCCTGGGTTTGAGCCTTTGCTGGGCCGTTTCCAATCATGGGGACCTCAGGCAGGTCACAGAACAAGAGGGACATTGGTTCCCCACCCGCCAAGGAGCAATTGAATGTTGTCACTGCTTACGGAGTGTTTACTAAGTCCCAGCCCACAGTGGGCAGGCGTTGTCCTTGGAGTGCAACACAGTTCTTTTTTTTTTGTGTGTGGTCCTGGGGGTTGAACCCAGGGCCTCAAGCTTGCATGCTTTGCAAGTGCTGGACCACTGAGCAGCAACCCCAGCTCATTTTTTGTTTTTACTTTTTTTGAGACAGGGTCTCACTAAGTTATGCAGACTACCTTTGGTCTCGAACTTGCGATCCTCCTGCCTCCGCCTCCCGAGCTGCTGGGATTACAGGCATGCGCCACCATGCCTGGTGCCACAGAGTTCTTGACGCTCTGTGTGGCTGGTGGAATGATTTTCTAAGGCTGTGAATCTTTGACAGTGCCTGGTCCTCTCTAGTTGGGGTCAGGGGCCTCTCAAGTTGTTCAGCTTTCAGAGTGGATTTCTAAGGATTAAAAAATAATAAGTATCAAAATTGTGAACATTATGGTGGATCACAGCCTCCCATTTGTTGTTCTTAGGTGCCATCGAGTCAGTTCTGACTCATAGCAACCCTATGTACAACAGAACGAAACACAACCCGACACTATGCCACGCCCAGCACTATGTCAATGCTTCTCTGCTCTTCATAGGGCTTTCAATGGCTGATTGTTTCCAGATTGGGCTCATTTTGAGTCATGGCAGATCAGCAAAAGTTGGTCCCTGGGACTTTTCTCCATTCTTGTCATTAAGGTTGACTCTACATTGAAGAGGCAACTCTTCCCCAGTCACCTTTTGGGTGCCTTCCAGCCTGGGGGCTCATGTTTTGTCATTACATCTGATAGTGCTTCTCCGCTATTCTTAGGGTTTTCAGTGTCTCACTGTTTCAGGAGTGGGCTGCGGGGTCCTTCTCCCCAGTCTGTGTTAGTCTGGAATCCCAGCTGAAAGCTGAGCTGGTATCTGTAATACTGATGGGATAGCTTTTAGCATCACAGCCGTGCTCAAGCCCCCACAGCACCACGGGCTGACAGACACGTGGGGGCCTCATCATTAGACAGTGTGGAAAGAGGAGGATGAGTCAGCTTTGCCTCGGTGGAGCTTCACATATCTACCCCGCCCGCTTTGCCCCATTCTCCCCTGTCTTGCCCGGCCTGTGGCTGGGGGAACACTTGCAATGAAGCCCAGTGGACGGTCCTGGGGGGCTGCGTTTCAGATCCTGGGAAGCACAGGACATTATCTCCTCCCTCGTGAAGATTAAAACCACTTATTTATTACCGAGTAACTGGCTTTTCTTGCTGCTGCCCTCTTTCTACGCAATAGCAGATGGGAGCACATTCGGGGGAATATTGGGAGAAACGGGAGCTCCACAGAGGGACCCTGGTGGAGGCAACAGGACATCCCTGCAGGGTGAGGACCACCTGCCCGGGGTCTGCCACCTCCAGCTCACAGGGGCCTCGCAGGGGTGTGTCCAGTGGCTTGTCCTGGGCTGCAAAGACCTTCGCGTCCAGCCATGAGGATGGACTAAGCTGCGTCGCTCTGAGGCCTCCACTAGTACACAGTATTATGGATCACTCGCTATGGGCGCCTGTTTTTCTCTGGCCACCGCGTCCCCAGGGGTCTAGTTGGGCTCCTGCCCGCCTTTGTGGTCTGTGAAGATGTCATCGGACTGGAGCCGGCCCTGGGAGCAGCCGAGAGAAGCTGCCGCCAGAGGGCGCCGCAGCCCTCCCGGGCCCACTTTCCTGGGGAAGAGCCAGGGAGTCTTGGGGTCACGTGACAAAGCCGCCACTGCAAGGAGACCCTTTTCCATGTTACCGTTAGTGTCGTTGATTGTAAAACAGAGCTAGACAGTCATATATTCAATTGCAGGAAAACGATCTGTTTTATCGCCAGGGGTTGTAGGTTGGTGTGAAGGAGAGGAAGGACAAAGAGGGAGGAGTTTGCAGGTTGCACTGGGACCCTGTCCAGGTGTGGGCTGCGTGCTTCTCTGACTCCCTCAGGCCCCAGGGAGGAACAGGCGGGGGTCTGGCGGGCTTGCATCCGGGTCCCGGGTGGCCTGGAGCTGGCCTGCCAGGAGGAAAGGGCTGTGTCCCCTCCACCCACGTGTTACCACTAAGAGCAGCCCAGCCGGCCAGATGAGGCTTTGGATTTAGGGACAGCATCCTATCCTGGGAATGAGCCGCATGTTTTGCTCACCTTAACTGGTGCTGAGCTGGAATTTAGTTCAGCTGGTAGAGTGTCGCTCTGCATTCCCTGAGGTCCCGAGTTCGATTCCCAGCACCGCAAAAATAGGAGAAAGACATGGCAACCACTTTTGAGGCAATCCTGAAACAGTCAGCCACTGAAAACCCTATGGGGGTCTCTATGAGTCAGACATGACTCGATGGCACCTAATAACAGCAACAACAACGTCTGACTATAAACTGAGGATGGCATTCATCTCCTGGACCACTGTGAAGGCCTCCTGTTGTGCTCCCAGCAGGCTTCCCCAGGTCCTGACTTCCACATGGCTGGAGAGCCACAGACTTGCCCCCTTCGCTGGCCAGGAGACAGGGTCTGTGCACAGCTCTGGGCCCGCTGAGGCCGCACCACTTTCTGTCCTTTCCTACATTGGGTTTGGTCTCCAACATCATTCAGACCAACTCGGCCATGGTTAATGATCCATTCAGTGACGTCCAGGTGCCCGTGGCCAAGATGGTGCTGTGCCTCTGTCCCTCTTGGCCACACGGCCAGCCCTGTGTGCCCTGCAGCTCAGGAGCTGGTGGCTGGGCTCTCGCCAGTGGGTGAGGTGCTGTCTGCCACCTGAATGCAGAGGGCTGGGGGCTGAAGGCTCAGGCAATGTGAGCCATGGGGAATAGGAACCTGGGCCCTGGAGGCCTGATGGGCCGCCGAACTCCATGCCCGAAGATGGCGGACTGTACTGCAGCAGGTAGACCTGGCGCCCACCGAAACTCTAAATCAAAAATAAAGATTTATGATCCAAGGAAGAGTGAGGTGGGCTTTGACCTTAGGCCTGTTCTAGAAAGCCCAGGGCATAGCAGTTAGACGCACTGAATCATCTTCTTGGCCTTCACTAGCTGAGCTGGAGAGACTGAGTTAGATGGTGACCATCAGGAGACATGAGGGAGACAGGCTGAAAAATCTCTCACATCTCTCCCTGCTCCATCTGGCTTCTAAGAAGAGAATTGAATGCAGTTTGTCTCTTGGTGGTCCCCGCATTGTAATTCACTCTAAGTTGTAGACTCCATCTTTTTTCTCCCAGTTTGCCTGACTAACTGATCCTTGCAAGCCTAAAAACTACGCTGCCTAGGAAGAGCTTTCTTGCTCCATCAGGTGTGTCCAGTGTGGTCCCTAGAGTGGCAGAACCAGCCCCACCCCTGACCTTGAAGGTGGTCAGACAGCAGAATCTGTGATCTTGCCTCAGACTGCTCCATCAGCGTATACACTGGAGCAAGCTACTCAGGTGATTTGTGTGCACAGGAAATTGGAAACTTGAATTTTTCCTGTCTTACAACATGCTATCATGTAGTAGCCTGCAGCTGTGCCACTGTGATGTGTGATCAGATCTCTGAAGCTAAGCAGGGTCGGGCCTGGTTAGTACTTGGATGGGAGACTGCCTGGGAACACCAGGTGCTGTAGGCTTGGGAGAAGGACCCGGCAACCCATTCCCAAAAATCAATCAGCCATTGAAAACCCTGTGAATAGCAGACAAGCACTGACAATAGTGTTTCATCTATTGTACACAGGGTCGCTAGGAGTCTGACACTCACTGGACGGCATCTAACAACAACAATAACAGCAATCATGTCATAGTACCTAGTCACTCATTTTGTGGACTAAGAAATTGAAGCAGTGAGAAAACATATTTCCTTCCGAGAGTATGAACTATTTCTTGGGCACAAAGTACATTGCTTTTATTTCTTTTTATAAAACACACACTGTTTTATTAGATCTCGTGTTTGCATCTTCTTCATGCATTCAAATATCAAAGCCACAGAAATGGACAATATCAAGGCAATACATTGTAGGGAGAAATTGGGAGGAAATTGACAAAAACCCCAAAACTGGGAAAATGGCTTTTGAAGATCTGGTTTGTAAATTAGAAATTTAGGGAAAATGAAAGTAACTTGATTGGACGTTTGTACAAAACTGTTCACAAATCCCCTGAACCTGATTGGACAATTGGACCCAAAGCTGATTGGCTCAGGCCATTCCGTGGGCGAGCTATATAAGGACCTACACTGCAGCAGCTCGCTCTCTCTCTTGCCGGACCACTGATGAGGAAAGAACTTTCTCTTGTCTGGACCACTGGTGAGGAAACCAACTCTCTCTCTTTCTCTCTCTCTCTCTCTCCCTCTCTCTCTCTTTCTCTCCCCTTGACCATTGACAAAGAAACAGCTCTCTCTCTCTGTTGTGGACCACCAACTAGATAAGAACTCTCTCTCTCTCTCCGTCTGACCACCAATGAAGCAAGAACTCTCTCCTCGTGACCACCGAGACCACCAACACTGGAGTATTTGCCCTTGAGGCAGTATAAGAGCTGCTAGCACTTAAAGCTGTACACTTTGGGTTTCTCCCCACCCTGATGAAGGCAGAGAAATAAAGAGCTGTGTTTGTCCCCACAAGGCAAAAGTGCCCAAGGCTTTTCCTCTCTCCTGTCTTCCCTGGCATTCCTGAGGGCTGCAGGAGTCCACATCCCTCACCCAAGGGTCCCGAGTGAATTGTGTTTAGTATATGTTGTGTGGTGGCACCGCCCGTCTGAACATCTGGGCTGGACCAGGAGGTACACGCCCCACAGTACATAAAGTCAACCCATAAGGACCGAGGGGTCCAGTTCCCTCGAAGGTCCTCTGGTTGCTGTTCTGACACTCGCCATCACCTCATTGCCTCACGCCGACTGTCTGAAGCACTTCTCTGACCCAGCTTGAGCCTGGGGTGGATTGATTTGTGCTTCTTTCCACAAAAGCCCAGAACCAGCTGGAACCAGCGATACTAGACACCCGCTTCCTGAAATGGGCTATTGTCACCGCACCGCACCACACCGCTTTCTGTTGGCAGCTGCTGCAAGCATGCGACACCTCCCCAAGAGCAAGCCTTCCCCTCCCCCCATCACCGCGGCTGCCCACCTGAGCTCAGGGCAGATGTGGCATTCTTTGCCCCAACCTCCCTTTAAAGAAAACGTTTGAGCAGTGGCCGGTGGCTCCCTCTAACCTGGCCCTCGCCAGGTGGTTGGAAGCTTCCACGAATGGCCAGTCCTGGGCCATCCCTGGTTTGGGGGAAGGTTGGTTGTTTACTCTTCCCAGTGAAGATGGTGCCCACAGTCATGGAAACACCTCAGCCTTGTCTCCTAAAACACAGAGCCGGCTTTCCTCCACAGCAAGGTGTGAGCCAGCACTTTGCCGACCACCACAGCTGCAGGCAAACCATCAAAGTGGCGGAGAGGCAGCGCCTTTTATAATACTCATTCCCAGATGCAGATTTGTATCTTAAGCCGCTTCAACAGCCAATAAAGTTTGTAAGAGGAGCCTGCTAAGCAGACCCGCTGCATTTATAACAAGTCTCCGGGGTTTTAATGTCTGGTAAAAAGAGAGGTGGAAAAGAAAGCAAAGGAGAGAAAGAGCAGGCTGGAGAAGACTGCAGCCCTTGAGGGTCTTAAACATAGCGTGGCATGCGGGAAGACAGCCTGGGGTTATAGGTGCCCTGGAACAAGCCCGACCGCAGCTTTCCTGAGCTAGCGTTTACCATCCTGCGTTTGAATACCACCCGAAAGGGCCAGAATCGCTAGTACAGCCTCGAGTATTTCTGATCTCCTGCGAGTGAGGAATTGATGGTTTAATTTGTAGATGAGCAAACATCTAGGCTAAGTGGCTGCGCGTTTAATGGGGAGGCAGCAAGGCGTGTGCATGCACTTGATATTTGTGAGCCATCTGTCCCTCTCCTCAGGCAGCCGCGAGGGTCTGGCTGCTGATGAGCATGGGGCATGGCTGGAAAACGTAACGGAAGAACATTTTCTATGTTTATTGGCATTTAAGTTTCTTTTAGTGCTTGATATAGGTAAAACTGACCCCTTGCTTTAAAAAAAGAATCAGTTGGCTGCATCACTCAATTGTCACTAAGCCGTGGTAAATCTAGTCTGCTTTTTCATTACAGAGAATGTGGTGTGACTAAACCAACTTTTTATTAGCTTTGAAAGTCTGAGAGGAAACAGGTGTATGCCCATGCTTGTGTATACTTACATTGTGTATGTGTATTCTATACGCCTGCTGCTGGGAGTTAGCTCAGTTGGTAGAGCGCTGCTCTGCAGTCTCTGAGGTCCTGGGTTCGATTCCCAGCACCGCAAAAATGGGAGAAGGATGTGACAATCCACTCCCAAGGCAATCTGGAAATAATCAGCCATTGAAAACCCTATGAGGGTCGCTATGAGTCAGACACGACTTGACAACACCTAATAACAACAACAACAACATTATATATGCCTATATATATGGCCTACATACATGTATATTGTACATGTATATGCATATGCAGATTATATGAATGTTAATGAGTATGTGTGTATGCGTATTGTATGTGCAGGTACTTGTTACATATGTGCATATTGTATTCATAAATGCACATATATGTATGTGATGCATGCATATTCAATGCAGTTTTAATGTCTTATGTATTTTTAAAAGTAAAAGCAACTTGTGCACTTTTATATGGATGCAGACAGCAGATCATTTGCCATATGAAAGCTACCAAAATTTGAAATCTTAGATTAATCTTGGCCATTTTGGAGATGACCTTATTGAAAATCTAGAAATAAGAGTTTTCAGCGGGCAATGCACCTACTCAGTGAGGGGTTGTGAGCCCGAGGAGCTTGTTGGCGTACTTGCCATGGAGTCATCTTCCAGCTGGTGTCTTGACATGTGCGCTGCTATTAATCTACATAACTCGTAGATTCCAGCCAGCCACAGCGTATAGGCATTCATGGGCCTTTTTAGAACCAATAGCCTGTGCCTAGAACTCTACCTGGGACAATATGGGGACGTCTTCCACAAGCAAGCGATCGAGGAGAGCATGTGACCTCTGTACGCCTCACGAGGGGTGCCCGTTTCCAGAAGCGCTACCCCCAAACCGCCTGTCCTCTATGCCTTTCCCCACACTTCCTTTTTGCTTTAGGTTTGAGTTTCTCAATCCTTTTAGGGCTTGTGAAATTTCCCTTCCAGAATCTGGAGGGCAGCATTATGAATAGGTTGTTAGGATTCCAAGTCGTAAAATAACATTGACGGAAAAGATCTGGTTTTATATGGGCTTTTAAAATTTTTGTAAGGCTGTTCTTTGGTGAATGTGAAGTGTGTTGGGTCCCCCCACATGCCGGGACCTGTTAGAAGATATTCCTATGAGGAGAAATGGGCAGTTTACCTTTAAGGACTAGTACCACCTGGTAAAGCTGAGATTTAGCTCAGTTGGTAGAGCGCTGCGCTGCAGTCTCTGAGGTCCTGAGTTCGATTCCCAGCACCGCAAAAATGGGAGAAGGGCCTGGCCATCCACTCCCAAGGCGATCCCAAAACAGTCAGCCATTGAAAACCCAATGAGTGTCGCTATGAGTCGGATACCGACTCGACGGCACTTAACAACAATAACCGCCTGGTAAACAAAGGCGATTGTCATGAGTGGTGTTGCACAGGGGGTGTGAGAAGTGTCCTGGGCTACACTCAGCCATGGTCACATCTGCTGGGAGGTGACTGGTTTCTCATGGGAAGAAGAAAGGCAGTTGCAATTATGTATGCCTGTATTTTGTGCTTTGCCCCATGAGAGGCATTTGGACTTTCAAGATTTGGTTTTAGTCCAAATAGTCTTGGGACGTAGACGTTATTTTCATCCATATTTACAGATATGGACCAACAGGATAATGAAGTGATGCAACATTACTTAGCTACGAGGAACTGAGCCAACATTCAGTAAGTACCGGCCTAAAACGCTAAAGTCAGAATGCTTTTTTAATTTTAACTTTTCGCTCACTTGTTTCTATTACAGAAGGGAAGATATTCATCTTAAAATTCAGAAAAGTATAAGGGAAAAGGGCTGGGATTTAGCTCAGTTGGTAGAGCACCACTCTGCAGACTGTGAGGTCCTGGGTTCAATTCCCAGCCCCCCCAAAAATGGGAGAAGGGTGTGGCAATTCACTCCCAAGGCAATCCTGAAATAATCAGCCATTGAAAATCCTATGAGGGTCGCTATGGGTCGGACATGACTTGACAGCACCTAACAACAACAAGGGGAAAACCACCTAAATTCCTACTAGAGAGTATTTTCCTGCAGGTTTAATGTTATGTATTTCATATATAAAACCTTTTCATTCTGGTACCCACGTGGCCCACATGCATTTAACAAAGCGTGGTCTAACAACCAAAAATAATTCGGAAAAAAAATAAAGTCTTTAGTGGCCTTCTCAAGGATACCTAAAGAAACCATATATGACCCATAGCAGCACTGGTGCCTGTCCCAGGACCTGGGGTCCCCCTCACTAAATATCAAGACTTGTTATGTGCTGTTGAGGTATCTGTGTTGGGTCCCCTAAAGCCAGATACCCATTCAAGCTACTTGTTTGTGTGTGGCCGTGGGAGCCTTCCAGATTTCTGTAATCATCCTTTGTTGTTGTTATTGTTGTTAGGTGCCGTCGAGTCGGTATCCGACTCATAGCGACCCTCATAGGGTTTTCAATGGCTGATTGTTTCAGGATTGCCATGGGAGTGGATTGCCAGGCCCTTCTCCCTAATCATCCTTTGAGAGGAGTCTAATGATGCCCTAGTGAAATAATGCCTGGCCACGGCCTGACGCAGGGTAGAGTCTCCCTCAAGGCTCTATTCCTGATTTTCTTTCACTCCTTCTGTTAAAAACTTTCTCACGCCAAAAGTGTCTATTGCATAATACATCAATGAAAACCACCATGGGTCACAGATTCTTGGATGCATTCCAGCTGAGGAGAAAAGGTCTCCACAGAGAAGCGTCAAGGGGGAGCCACAGAGGTCTGTGATGGAGAAAGATGCGCTCGCTCCTTGTTGGTGTAAGGTCCTGACATGGTTGCCCCTGACACAGTGACTCAGTGGGGTAGGCGCATGCCAAAAACTGTCCCAGCACCTTCCGTTGGAATTGAAGGCTATCCTGGGTTGAAAAGTATCCCCCCAAATTTGTGTCCATTGCAAACTTTAGAATAAGGAACAGTCTTTGCAGGTGTGATTAGTCACGCGAAGGTAAGGTCATATTGGATTAGGGTGAGCCCTCATCCAATGACTTGATGTGCCCGTAAGAGGAAAATTTGGGGACCGACCCATAGAAAGGCCCAGAACAAGCAGCCTTGGTCCAAGCCTTAGTCCTCGCCAGTCTTGGAACCCAGACTCCACTGTGAGGGATTGCCTAGTGTACGGAGCTAAAATCAACATGGCCATTCTCTACCCAGCATTGCTTTGCGTATTAGTCATTTTTAATGTACAACTTAACGGGTCTCATTATGACCTTTCCACACATGCATTTCGTTGCACACTGTTCACATTTACCTCCCCTGTTACACTCTCGTGACCCCTCCATACCACTCCCATCCCCACCAATGGTCCTCCTTCTACCTGCATGTCTTGTTTGTATGCATCTCTCTCTCTCTCTCTCTCTCTCTCTCTCTCTCTCTCTATATATATATATATATATATATATATATATCTATATATATATATATATATATCTACATCTATATCCCAATTTTGCCTTATGGTCTACATATGGGATATCCTTTGTTTCCTTTCCTTCCTCCCATTGCCCTTTCTTCCTGCCCCTCCCCCTTTTCTGTAGTCCATTATCATTCCCTACATAGGCCCCCTCTACTTTCATGACGTATGTGTCTTAAAATTGGGTATATTTTGAAGTCTAGCATCCACATATCAGAGAAACTGGCATGGCTTTTCAAGGGAAATCTTGAACCCATCTTGGCATACTTCTTCTGAAGGAGAAACGCCCTTGAATTTTTCCAAGGATGGTGGCCACCCTGCATGGTGTCTAACAGTATCAGCTCCTCAGTTTCTCCTGGCAAAATATCAGCAAGCAGTGGTCTTCGGTTGCACGATTTTAACTCCAAATAGAATTCCTTTTACTAAGCCATGCTTTGGTGGTTGTACCTTAAGTCCACATTAACATCTACATCGAAGTTTCTATTCAAGCTCTTTTTAGTGTACTGGAGCTGCCAATGACACCGTTCAGCACATCACAAAGAACCATCTCAAGATCCTGGAGAAATACGGGGCTCAGTTACATTAACCTGTGACTTTTTGGAGCAACTGGTTTTTCTTATTTTGTGTACATTGTTAACTGGGAAATTGGCTGTGTTTTCCTCTTTTCACGGGACGGCTGGAAATACAGAGCCAAACGTCTAAGTGCTCGGTGACTTAGGGCATCTATTTTGAACACCGACCTCCTTCCCTCCTTTCTTATTTTCTCTTCTATTATCTCGTGTCCCCAGACCCCTGTTATTCATTTCCAAGTGTACACATATTTTTCTTTGTCTTTTTATCCTCGTAACTTCTGGTATTATTTCTTAGACACAGTAAGTGCTGTCTCATACGTGGCCACTGCCTATCAAACACCCAATATCTGACTTCCACTTTTCTTGAGTGTGCTGTAAAAGATACTTTGGCGCCAAAGAAACTTCCTCTTGCTTAGATGCCTGGAAAATTTTAAATTATATCTCATGTCTCGGGTTCAAAGACACGGATGACTCTTGCTAAGTTTTGCAACTCTTTGAGGAAGACGTAGGTACTACCGTTGCTCTGTCTCTGTCTTTATCCTTGACTGCCAGCCTGATATCACAGGATGGCTGACGAAGTGCTCATAGCTTTTACTGACTAGAGTTTCCACGCGGCCTCTTTCCCACATCCCTGAGGGATGTGAGTGGCAGCTCTTGACCTTCTCCTCCTTTGCTGTTCCGTCCGACGTCCCAGCTGCCCCACCTAGACTCAGAGAGAAATTCATACTGTGCCCACACCTGCGTTGATACACAACAAACAAGTTTTTATGCTTAACAAAGAATCCAGGTGTAGTTTTGGGTTGTTTGCTTTGCATGTCCCTAAAATTGTGACCCAAATTATAACAACAACAACAACACCAAAACCTACAACAAAAAAAATCTCTTTCAAAATGTATTAGTTACAGTGGGAACTGATGACAACTTTTGGCGAACACTGTCTGGGTTTCTGGTTCAATAACTGGCTGTTGGCCTCGCAGGTGCTTACTATGTTGTTGTTGTTGTTGTTAGGTGCTGTCGAGTCGGTATCCAACTCATAGCGACCCTCTGTACAACAGGGGAAACACTATTGTCAGTGCTTCTCTGCTGTTCATAGGGTTTTCAATGGCAGATTGATTTTTGGGAGGGGGTTGCCAGGTCCTTCTCCCAAGCCTACAGCTTCTGGTGTTCCCAGGCGGTCTCCCACCCAGGTACTAACCAGGCCCGACCCTGCTT
>VMDO01022851.1:0-16792 GCA_007922755.1 Pedetes capensis | reverse complement strand
GGGATGCCACAGGGCTACCGCTGCAGGTGGTGCTTACTATAGTACAATAAATTCCGTGAGAACTGTGAGTTTCCAGAGCTCCGGCAGTTATCTCTGATCCTGGTGAAAATGTTGAAATTGTAGAATGTGTAATATCTGTTAAATTAGTTATTTCTATATGGTTCTGAAATATATAATTCCCAGGTTACAATCTATAAGCTGAGATCATTCACAGGCCTACCACATCAGCATTTCCTTGAGCTCTTTTAAAAAAATTGTTTTTCAAATACTGGAAGAGAAGAAATGTAGGCAATTGTAGATATTTATAAGATTTGGAGGTATGTATGATCCTCAGTATTTTAGCTTTAAGTTTTTTTCAGAAAAATTTGTGATACACAGGCCTTGGTTGTTGAAATCCTTAGTGTTCATTTGCACGTACGTCTACGATTATAACGACTGTCTAATTCACAAGATTCATAGCACCGTAGATGTTTGTGAGAAATTGCGTGAGGAATCGTATTTTGAGATCATTTTCTAGGAAAAGGGAGAGAACCAAAGAATTTACTTTCTTAAAAATAATGACGTTTGTTTCAATTTTCAGCTTGTGTCAAAATCCTGGAATTTTTGTACAGAAAGCCCTTCTAGTTAGGTGCCGTTGAGTTGTGTCCGACTCATAGTGACCCTCATGGGGTTTTCTTTTCTTTTTTTTTGTGTGGTACTGGGGGTTGATCCCGGGGCCTCACGCCTGCATGCTTTGCAAGTGCTGGACGACTGAGCTGCAACCCCAGCCCTTTTATTTTTTTTTTCCCTTACTTCCTGAGACAGGGTCTCGCTAAGTTACATAGACTTCCTCTAGTCTCGAACTTGCAATCCTCCTGGCTCCGCCTCCCAAACCGCTGGGATTACAGATGTGCGCCACCATGCCCAGCTCCTCATGGGGTTTTCGATGGCTGATTGTTTCAGGATTGCCTCGGGAGTGGATTGCCATGTCCTTTTCCCACAGAAAGCCCTTTTGGAAGAGTATATAAAATAGCTGCTATTTCATAATAAATAACCATGTGGAAAAATTACAGAGGTTTTACCATATTTTGTCAACAGAAAATGGGGAGCATCATTACGGACAGGACTGTAGCTCCAGTTTGGCCACTGTCTTCATAGATAAAATGGCCTCCCAGACCTGCCTGTCTGACATTCTCTGGGCTCTGTGCCCAGCGCTGCCCCTGGTGAGTGCTCTCCAGTTCACAAAGTTGAGGGCTGGTGTTAATAATTCCTGCTTAGCAATGAACAGCGTAGCCAGAGGCGAGGCAGAGCACAGTCTACAGGTGGTATTAGGACCCTGGGTCCCCAAACTCAGCCCTCGTTCGCCTTCTGTTGGACATCAGCGTGAAAGCCTCTGTCTCCGCAGTGGAAGGAGCCTGCAGCAGCGCGGGGAGCCTTGTTTTGGGTTTAAAAAGTCATCAGACTAACCGCTGCTCTTTCTCAGTTACTACATTAAGATTTGCACAGAGATGCAAACTCAAAATAACTGACTGCGCGATGTCGGTCAAACTCCATCCAGGGAGTGAGTTATGAACCCTGGAGCTGGAGGTGTCCAACTTATAGCGACCCAACGCACAACAGGTGAAACACTATTGTCAGTGCTTCTCTGCTGTTCATAGGGTTTTCAATTGCTGATTGATTTTTGGGAGTGGGTTGCCGGGCCCATCTCCCAAGCCTACAGCACCTGGTGTTCCCAGGCGGTCTCCCATCCAAGGATTAACCAGGCCAGACCCTGCTTCCCTTCTGAGATCTGACGGGATGGGATGCCACAGGGCTATGGCTGCAGGCCTGTTTTTCAATAGGAGTAAAATATGATAGGAAAACTGATCCTACGTAAATTCTCTTTCAAATCAAGCACATTGCTTAAAAAATGTCTTTTCAAAAATTGTATAGGTTGTTAGGAAAATCAAGGTCATAAAAGACAAAGGAAGACCAAAGAGCTGTTTCAGATGAAAGGACACTGGAGAAATAAGACCACCAGCTGCAGACATAACTGGAATGGGGTCTAGCTGCAATCCTGTCTGCTTATTTGTTTCTCTGCTAAAAGCATTAATAGAACCCTTGGTAAAACTTGAGAAAGGTCTGGGGTTAGATGCTAGTGCTACATATAAATAACTTCCTGACCAAAGTACCATGGAAGCACTGTGGATACGTAAGCAAAGACACTTGTTTTCAGAAAACACACAGTGATGTGTTTGGGTAAAACAGCATTGCATCTATAGCATTATGTCTATAATTGTGCAGGTAGAATTCTGAAGGCATGGACAGTCAAAGAAGCAAGAAGACTCAAAAATATTAGACTGAGGACTACTATATAGTCAAAGGTAGCTTGTTGGTGTTAGGTGCCCTGGAACCAGGTTCAATTCACAGTGACCCTACGTACAACAGAACGAAACACTCTCCGATTCTGTGCCAGGCACAGGATCTTATTTATGTTTAAGCCCATTGTTGCAGACACTGTGTCAATCCATCTAGTTGACGGTTTTCCTTTTTTTTCGTTGACCTGCCACTCTCCCAAACGTGATGTCCTTCTCCAGGGATTGGTCCCTCCTGACAACATGTCCAAAATCCATAAGATATATACTCTAGCCATTCCTGCTTCCAAGGAGCATTCTGGCTGCACTTCTTCTGGGACAGATCTGTTGATTCTTTTTGCAGTCCATGGTATATTCAATATTTGTCTCCAGCACCACAATTCCTGTCTCCCTTATTCAATGTCCAGCTTTCACAACTGTATGAGGCAACTGGAAATGCCATGATATGAGTCAGGTGAAACTTCATCTTCAATGCGAATAGCAGAGGAACACTGTCAAAGGTAGAGAAGAGATTAAAAAAATCATAAACATACATTCTGTACAATTCTATAATAAAAATTAGGAAATCATGTCATATTATCAAGTCAGATGCATAGGACTCAGAAATTGTACCTAACATCACACATTCCTGGTGGTTCAGAAGGTGCGAGTAATCATGAGACCCTGGGCAAGTGAGGAGACGGAGGCCACTGTGGCCATGGCCAGCTTCTTGCTGGCCTGGATTTACCAAAGAAAGTTCTAGTCTTGTACAAGTCATAACTTTCACAAAGGAGCCATTTAAATCATGAGATATCTCCATTTTATACTCCAGTAATTACATATTTGACACGGATATTTTCTAGGGGCTCACATGCAGAAGGAATCTATGAATCCTGTGTTTACATACCATAAGCAACCCGGACAGAGGTGTAGCCTTCTAGAAGCACTCTGTAGGTGGGGACTTTCCATGACCTTTCTACTAGTACACATCACAAGGCTGCTCCATTAACATGTTTATAAGGAGACTTGACCAGGTCATTGTTTGGTCCTTTGCCTGGACTGGGTCCCGCAGAGACAAGGGGTTATAGGGTGGCAGCTAACTCTTCCCCACCCAAGGACCACAGTGGCCCTGATTTGTCTAAGGGTGTCTGGCTTTACATTTGTTTTCTTGACATCCCTTAGTTATTGTTGTTGTTAGGTGCCCTGGAGTCGGTATCTGACTCATAGCAACCCTGCATACAACAGGCAAAACACTATAGTCAGTGCTTCTCTGCTGTTCATAGGGTTTTCAATGGCGGATTGATTTTTGGGAGTGGGTTGCTAGGTCCATCTCCCAAGCCTACAGCACCTGGTGTTCCCAGGTTGTCTCCCATCCAAGGACTAACCAGGCCCAACCCTGTTTGGCTTCAGAGATCTGATGGGATCAGATGCCACAGGGTTACGGCTGCAGGCATCCCTTAGTTAGTACTAATTTTTGTATTCAAAAGTACTCCACTTTGGATAATAAATTACCTTGTCCTTGTACCTGTAATCATGAAATAAAACAATAAATAAATAGCACCAGCCTAGGGAGTTTTATAATGCCTGCAGCTGTAGCCCTGTGGTATCTGATCCCATCAGATCTCAGAAGCTAAGCAGGGTCGGGCCTGGTTAGTAGTACCTGGATGGGAGACTGCCTGGGAACACCAGAAGCTGTAGGCTTGGGAGAAGGACCTGGCAACCCCCTCCCAAAAATCAATCTGCCATTGAAAACCCTATGTACAGCAGAGAAGCACGGACAATAGTGTTTCCCCTGTTGTACAGAGGGTCGCTATGAGTCGGATACCGACTTGACGGCACCTAACAACAAAGGGAGTTTTATACAGACAATATCAGAAAATTACCGTGCATTACATGCTATTCCAGTGTGCAGTGGGTATGATGGGAGGCTTTCCACTAGTTTATACAACAAGACAAGCCTTGACTCTGGAAAGGTTAAGTCCTGCACAAATAACAATTACCACAGGTCAGTGTTCATTTATTGGCTCTGCAGCACGGCTGGATACAGGCAGTGAATGACCAGGTGAAAATCTGTGTCTACTTCTGTCGTTTGCATCTGATTTCCTCTGTGCTGGCCCCTCGTTAGGGCAGACACTACTCACGAATGTATCCATTACCTAAGGCGCATGGGTATGAGGAATGGCTACCTTGAAAACCATCCATCTCAGTGTGATCTTTCATGATCTTATTGTTGTTGTTAGGTGCCGTCGAGTCGGTCATAGCGACCCTCATAGGGTTTTCAATGGCTGACTGTTTCGGGATTGCCTTGGGAGTGGATTGCCAGGTCCTTCTCCCATTTCATGACCTTAAGAAAGTCAATAATAATCTTTTAAAAAAAATTTTTTTATGATACTTGGGGCCTTGTGTATACCCTGCAAGCGCTCTACCACTGAATGGAACCCCGAGCCCCCATTTTATTTTTTATCTTGAGGCAGGGTCTTCCTAAATTACTCAGGCTGCCTCTGGCCTTGAACTTTCGATCCTCCTGTCTCTGACTCCTGAGGTGCTGGGATTATAGGCGTGTGCCATGCGCCTGGCTAACGATAACCATCATAATTCTGCTTACTGGTCATGATAAACATTTTTAGGCAGTAGCCAGGGGGTAAAGACAAAGCCAATGGGCCCTCTAAAATGTAGGCATTTTTTTAAAGACTTAAATCTATTTGATTGCTGTATTTCGTAACGTAGCGTACAGACTGAGGGCTTCATTATGGATTTCCATACACACACGTTATGGTTCGGGTATAAAATGGCCCCCATGGTTCATACTCGAATGCTTGGGCCTCACCAGGGGCGTTGTTTGGGGAGACCCTGAACCTTTAGGAGGTGCAGCCCGGCTGGTGGCAATTGGCCACGGGGTGGGCCTTGGAAAGCTCACCTGGCTTCCAGCTTGGCCTGAGTGCTCTCTGCCCCCGTGGACCTTTAACAGCAGCCGTTCTCATCCGAGACACACAGCACCCACGCTTGCAAGGTATATGCAAGGCCATAGGGTCAGCCCCAAGTACCATGCCAAAAAGCAAAAGTTATTACTGACCTTCTTGACATCATGAAAGATGACACTGAGATGGATGGTTTTCAAGGTAGCCATTCCTCGTACCCGTGCGCCTTAGGTAATTGACACATTCGTGAGTAGAGTCTGCCCTAGCGTGGGGCCAGCACAGAGGAAATCAGATGCAAACGACAGAAGTAGACACAGACTTTCACCCGGTCAGTCACTGCCTGTATCCAGCCGTGCTGCAGAGCCAATAAATGAACGCTGACCTGTGGTAATTGTTATTTGTGCAGGACTTGTCCTGTCCCAGAGTCAAAGCTCGTCTTGTTATATAAACTCCTAGGGGTACCGGCAGGGCCTTTACCTGCACTGTGGCCTTCAGCTTAGGTCTCCTTGTGTCCCATGCTGCCTTTTGTCCTGGACACTGCTGAAGGCGGTGGCCCATCTAGACCCCTGGGAACCCCTCAGGGGAGGAGATGATGTTTGCCTCCCCAAGTACCCTCCACATGCAGGCAGCTGACCCCCGTGTGTGCAATGAATGGGTGGATTCGTCAAGTTTCCCAGCCTCTCCTCCTTTCGAGACCCTGGTGTTTAAACCTCTCCCCTCCGTTTGGCTCTCTTTCCTGTAGGGGAGCCTAGTTACGTGGACCTTGTTAGTCCAGCGTGGGTTCTGCCTCTGTACCCAAACAGCTTCCTGGAACATGTGAGTGCCCCTGATTAAGTGTATCAGCCACACGTTCAGTCGGTGACCAAAGCCTGACACACACAACCTGAGGGAGGAGCATTCATCTTGGCTCACAGTTCGAGAGGTCAGAATTCGGCGCATGGTCCCTCGGTGCCAGGTATCTGGGCCTGAAGTGACAGGACATCCTGGTACCGGGAGTACGTGTCACGGGCTGGGCACCTCGGGTGGCCAGGGTATGGACAGAGAGCAGGGGGCTGGGACCAGGTGACTTTGAAACATACAGCCCCTGTGACTCACTGCCTTCAGCCACGCCCCATCTCCTAAAGTTTCCAGAACCTCCCACAGGAGCTGGGGATGAGGCCTCTGACACAGGAGCCTGTGGGGACATTTCAGATTCATATCGTAACATGAAGGGAGGGGCAGCTGCTGGAATAATGTCATCAGGCTGATGGACAGAGGCGTCACCCTTCCCTCCCAGATGCATGTGGGTATTGCGGGTGTGGAGGAACGTTCTGTGAGGCGGGAGGTGGCTCCGTGGGAGAGCGCTTGCCCAGCATGGGCAAGGCCCTCCATTCTACCCCCAGCACCTTAAAAAAACCTCCCTGAGGCCAGGTTGAGGGGAACCCCGGTCTACCATGGCCACACTGTGGGTGTCGGGCATTCCCTTCCACTGGCGGCCCGTCCCACAGTCTTTAGAGCACTCTGTGAGCCACCATGAGCCAGGAGCTCCGGGGACCCCCTGGCTTCTGGCGTTGACTTTGCCCTGTCTTCTTTCTGTTTCCTCTGCCTCTCCTGCCTCTGTGCGCAGCCTGGGCATTTCCTGGGGCTGCCTCAGCCCTCTGCCTGTCCCCGCTTCTGCCCCTACCTTTGTGTGTTTCCTTTTATATTCCCCAGGGAAAGGTCTCAGCGGCAGCCTCTACAGAGCATCAGCCTCAGGCTAAATATACCTCTGCCTAGCAAAATATAATATTTATAAATACAGCGTGTGTGAATTTTTAAAAGGAGTGGTCACATGGTTGCCAGGGCTGGTAAGCCCCAAATTTGTAGGACAAGCCAGTAGGCTGGAAACTAGAATTTCTAGGTTGCAGTCTTTAGCCAGAGTTCCTTCTTTCCAAGCAAATTTCAGGTTTTTTTTAATGGGAAATTTTTAATGGACACCTTACTGTGATTCATTCTGACATGCTTTTCTTTGTGACATTTCCATATATGCATTTTGTTGTACGTTATTCATATAGGTTCCCCTTTACCCTCTTGTGCACTTCCTCCTCCGTCCCACCCCCCATCAAAGACTTCTCTTCCATTTACTTGTCTTTTTATGGTAATATTTTTCTATATATCCTTGGGTTCCAGTTCTGTTTAAGATGGAAACTTTTTCTGTAGAGAACTTTCTTTTTACCTTGTCAGAACTATTACACGAATTTTCTTTTTGTTGTTAGGTGCCGTCGAGTCCTGTCCGACTCATAGCGACCCTCATAGGGTTTTCAATGACTGATTGTTTTGGGATTGCCTTGAGAGTGGGTTGCCAGGTCCTTCTCCCATTTTCGTGGTTCTGGGAATCGAACTTGGGACCTCAGAGACTGCAGAGCGGTGCTCTGTCTACTGATTGTAGACGTTAAATACATCTACAACATCCCTTCACTTGTCAGCAATGCTTGGATTAGTATTTGATGAAGAAAGTGGGTACTGTCGCCAAGCTACATCAGCACATGGAGTTAACCATGTTTATAGTATTAAGTTGGGAGAAGGACCTGGCAACCCCCTCCCAATAATCAATCTGCCATTGAAAACCCTATGAACAGCAGAGAAGCACTGACAATAGTGTTTCGCCTGCTGTACGTAGGGTCGCTATGAGTCGGATACCTACTCGACGGCACCTAACAACAACAACAACAACAGCAACAATAGTATTAAGTAGTTGCACTACTCATAGTGGTTATTGCTGTATTATTTGCCATTATTGCTATGCTATTTTCCAGGGAGTGTGGAAGCATTCTGTAGCGGTCCTCAGTCTTGGATACACATCAAACACGTGTCAAACTGCAGGGCAGGGAAGCGATATGGGGAATGGAGATGAAAGGGAATACATACATAAATACATACAAAAGTAAATAAATAAATCAAGAGAAAGGCTTTCCATGGAGAGTGCTGAGATGGTGTCAAGAAGTAGTGGCATCCATAACTTACCCTTCTATACTCGAGGCCCCCAACAGAAACAAACAAACAGAAACTTGCTGGCCACAGCCCCTAGTGATTCATATAGAAGACGCGCAGACCCTGGCGAGCAGGGAGCTGCACAGGACGTCCCTGCAGCTTCACCTAAAGGAGCCACGTGGAGGAAAAATTCCTGGTGTTGTCAGCCGGTGAATGAATAAACAAATTGTGTTTTCTGTACACGGGTGTGTAGCTCAGTAATAGAAGCCACTGGTACTCGCAGCGAGGTGGGTGAACCTTAGAAAAAAGGACCCACTCAAAGCAAAGCCCAGACACACACATAAACATAAACGCTTCTGCTTAGATGGGGCTCTGGGGAGGGAGCCACCCTGCACTGATCGGAAGCAGACCCATGCTCTCCTGGCTGCAGGGGTGTTGGCACGTGGTGCTGACACACGGGGTGAGGGAATGTTAGTGCCTTGACTGTGGTGGTGGCTACAGAGGGGCGTATGCCCCTGGTTACTTTAGCCTTTCCCTATAGACAGTGTTTCAAAACTCCCCTTTTCCTGCCCCCTCATGTTGCGTGCTCACACATGGACCTAAACGAGTTTGCCAATTTCCTTCTAAAAAGGTGCTGGTGGATCCCACTACAGTTCTGGGCGCAACAGCCAAAGATGAACGCATCAGCACTATTGTTAGGTGCCATCGGGTCAGGTCGGACTCATGGCGACCCTATATACAACAGATGAAACACTCCCCGACACTGTGCCATGCCTGGCACTATGTCAGTGCTTCTCTGCTACTCATAGGGGTTTCAATGGCTGATTGTTTTTTGGGAATGGGCTGCCAGGTCCTTTTCCTATTGTTGGTGTTATGTGTCATTGAGTCGGGTCCAACTCATAGCAACCCTCAAAGGGTTTTCTATGGCTGAGTATTTTGGGATTGTTTTGGGAATGGGCTGCTCATTCTTTCTCCCATTTTTGTGGCGCTGGGGATTGAACCCAGGGCCTCGGAGAGTGCCAAGTTGCATTCTACCGACTGAGCTAAACCCCAGCCCTCTAACCCCTTCTTTTTTCTTGGGCTTCTTTTAAAATGCCCCTGGAGCATTCTTATGTGGGTTACTAGCCAGGGAATTATGCTACACATTTCTTTGGAATTACAAAGCTCCTAACTCTTAAAGTTCTTTAAGATAAGAAACTGCTGTTAAGTGGTGTTATTCTGCTGTACAATTCAACTATCATGCTTACTATGATGTTGTTGTTGTTGTTGTTGTTAGGTGCCGTTGAGTTGGTATCCAACTCATAGCGACCCTCATAGGGTTTTCAATGGCTGAGTGCTTCGGGATTGCCTTGGAAGTGGATTGCCAGGCCCTTCTCCCATTTTTGCAGTGCTGGGAATTGAACTCGGGGCCTCAGAGACTGCAGCGCAGCGCTCTACCCACTGAGCTAAATCCCAGCCCTACTATGACATTAAGCTTCATCATTTGGGATTTAGACCATCATTGTAGACTGCAGAAGTCTGGGGGGCTTTTGCTTGCTTTTCATCCAACCTACAGGTTTACTGTTCAGCAAAACTTTCTATCTTGAATGAGCAGGACAAATGGACAGTTTCCTTTCAAGATTTATTTCTAAGGCTGACCTGGAACTGCTGTGGCGTTCCACCAGGCAGCGCCTTCCTCTGTGGTATCACTCTGTCAGTGTACTATGCATGTGACAGGCCCACCCGATCCTACAATCCTCCAACCTATGAAGAAATGGCTTCCGTCCATAAATAAGGATTGTGAGCCAGGTGCGGTGGCGCACGCCTGTAATCCCAGTGGCTTGGGAGGTGGAGGCGGGAGGATCACAAGTTCGAGACCAGAGGCAGTCTGCGTAATTTAGCGAGACCCTGTCTCAAAAAGTAAAAAAAAAAAAAAAAAAAAAAGGGCTGGGGATGCAGCTCAGTGGTCCAGCACTTGCAGAGCATGCAGGTGCCAGACCCTGGGTTCAACCCCCAGTACCGCAAAAATAAATAAATAAATAAATAAGGATTGTGAATGAGAAAAATATCACAGGTACTAAGAGGTGAGTTTCATTATTGTTAACGTGATTGATTCCTCAATGCAAGTTGTCTTTCTGCAGGAGGATATGTCTGGAAATGAATGAAAAATGTGACTTTGATAAACCTTCACATGCAGACAGTTTTTTTTCAGACAGGCCACATTATGATGTGTGGAAGAGACTTGGGTGAGGAAGAGCTGCTGGAACCATCATGTCTCTTTGGAAGGTTTAGATGAGTTAGGTTGGCAGAGGTCAGGAGTGAGCAGGTGGAATCACAGATGGGGGGCCTCTGCTCCAGGTTGAAGTGAGTTCTAGGAGGCCTGCCTGAGGCCTGGTAAATATGATTCAGACCCATGTGCCAGGCGGTGATTGTTCTCCTGTCTTTTTCCAATGATAGAACCTGGGAATGGATCAACAAGAGAAAATTGAGGTTGGTATTTTATTGAAAGGATTCAGGAAGGGAGGAATGGATGGAGGCCCCAATTAAAATCAGAGACTTCAAAGAAATGGAGGGTTGGTTCAAGTCTCTTGGACATCATATTAGTCAGCCATCCTCAGTGTAGGAAAAACCAACTTATGTAGAAACAAACTTATGTAGAAAGGAGATTCATTGAGGGCTCACAGTTAGTAGATCAGCCCATAATGGCGGTTGGACAGGTACGGCGGAGCAGGAGGCAGGCCTATGGCAGGCAATCTTATATCTTTGTGAACAGGAAGTAGAAAGAGAGCAGAGTCACAGGTCCAGGATAAAAATCTTTAAAGGCCCCCTCAAGTGACTCAGTTACACCAAACCAGACTTGCCTCCAAAAGTTCCTCAACCTCCAAGACAGTGCCACCAGATGGGGTCCCAATGTTAAAGCACATGACCTTTAAGGGACACTTTATATTTAAGCCATATTAGGCCTAGAGCAAAATGGGGCTAAAACAACCCAGAGTAGAGGTGAGTCTGGGTGAGCTCATTACCAAGCAGAGAAGAGAAGGGGACAGAAGACACCTGGGAAGCTATGGGTTTTCTGTTAAAAATTCATAAGTAAATACTCACGATATTCTTGGAATGGAGGGAGGGAGGGCCCAATAAGGAAGTTGAGGGAGGTGGCCCAGTTCTCATTTGTCACCCAGAACACTGGCAAAAGAACTCATACAGGGGAGCATCCCAAGGCTTCACCTTGCAGAGCAGCTGAAGGTATGAGAACTGAGATCCCTGGTCTGGTCAATGTAGGGCACTGCCTAGAGAAGCAGTTTGCCCTGGAGCCTAGGCCCCTTGGAGGACTGAGTCTTGTTCCCCAGACAATCACCTTTGCCCTACATTCGGGAACTCAGGGTTGTCGAGCTGCCCCTGATGGCACTGGCTTACAATCCTTTGCCTCAGACCCCTCGACGCTGATTGGCTGTTTCCAATCCCCTGAACAGTTCCTGATTGAACAGTTCGGGAACCATCCCTGATTGGCTACCTTTACAAAACCAAATTTGCGTATCCCCCCTGATTGGTCAAAACCCGTATGGGGTGACTGCCTCTGATTGGTCCCCGGCTAGCCCCAGAAGAGTATATAAGGGCGGTACATGGAGCACTCTGGGTCCATTCCATCCACTGGGACAGACAAGGAAATAATAAAGAGCTGTTGGAGCAGAGCACTTGGAGTCGGCATCTTCACTGGGAAGAAAGAAGCAAGGAGCCGCCATGGGCATCAGCCTCTGAGCCTGCCTTTCTCAAGGCTTCTCAGAGCAGCCGTGGGCATCAGCCTCCTTTCTTGGCGGCGCGGCTCTAGGGTGCTTGGCTCCCCATCACCAGACAATGAGTCTTTGGCGGCTGGTTCCTGCTCATGGCCAGAGTGAGTCCAGTGGCAGGGAGACGCCCCACAGGTCAACACTGTGGCCTTTCACCCTTCCTCTCTTAGCTTCTATTTCTGGAGACTTAAGCTATGGCACACATGTCCTGTAATTAAATCAGGTCGCCAACGTCACAGGAGAGATTTCAGATTACAGTAAGCGGTAGCATGAAAGAGATTCCTCATTTGAAGAAAACCTTTCTTCTTTATATAACAAGTTGTAGTGGGTTTGTTTCTCCCATCCAATTACACACTAACATGCCATGGATTTTGCTGTATGGTTTTCTTGTTTGGGTTTATTTGCACATCACAGCAGCAAGGAGGTGTCTTGCTGACTAAGCCTAACTGAGGCAGCGATTGTTCTTCATACAAACTGAAAGTCAAGGGCAAATCAACGGACCTTAGCATGCAAGGAAAGAGAGTTGATAAATCAATTGCCATAATGTCTGCAATCAATTGCTTTGTGCCGCCTGGCAGCTGTCTGGGCAAAAACCTCCATTTTCCTCTTAGTTAAAAATAGGTAAAAGCCATAACAGAATGGGCTTGGAGGTGTTAAAAATACCATTCATCTCTTGACAAATAAATAGGCAATGGCAAGTATCATTGGGTGGAACAATGCGCAATTAATTCCTATTTTTTGGTCGGCATAGTCATAGGTTAAGAATAACCTGGAAGAATAACGCGACCGCTGAGTCTATACAGGCCGCACACTTCCTCGCGGGAAACGCTGCGGAGAATGAGTGCTGAGAAGGAAGTGAGTGGAGGAGGCTGGGTGGAAGGGAGAGATGAGTGGGTGGCAGGCTGAGTGTGAGCTTCTTCCAGACCCAGCTCTGCCAATTGACGTCAGCCCGCGTGAGCCTCCCCCGGAGACTGTGGACCAGCTGGGCCGGCCAACTGTGCAGGCTGCGGCTGCGGCTGAACTGTGCACAGGGCTGCGGGAGCTGGGAGTCAGGCTGTCTTCAGCGCCAGCATGCGCCTGGGAGATCAAACTCCCATGAGAAAAGACAGCCACTTGAACTCATTTTTGTCAGGCACATAAGCCAAGGAAATTCGGAATTTTAAACCAGATTGCAATGTGGTCATGAGATCAACGAGTTGGAAGCCTTTGAAAACAAATTATTTAGGAAGTTTATGTTCCGGGGCTCCAGAACGTGACATTGCAGGGTGTGGATGCAAATCAGGAGATTTTAAAAATTGGGAGTAGTATTTGGAGAAGTTCAGTGAAAGGCTGGAGAAGAGGGGTCTGGGAGTGACTGACAGATTGAAGTAGTTTGGGGCACTTCTGATGGGACAGGCCACGTCCGAAGCACTTGAGCAAAATCAGTGAATAAAATAAACAGAATTCCAGCTCTGTGTGGCTGATGGCTTTGTAGTTGTTGTTGTTAGGTGCCGAGAGTCGGTATCCAAGTCATAGCGACCCTCACAGGGTTTTCAATGGCTGTTTCGGGATTGCCTTGGGAGTGGATTGCCAGGTCCTTCTCCCAATTTTGCGGTGCTGGGAATTGAACTGGGGACCTCAGAGACTGCAGCACAGTGCTCTACCAACTGAGCTAAATCCCAGACGGCTTCGTAGAGGAAACAGAAAACAAAAAAGTGGGCTTCAGTTAATTGCTTGGCCTGACCTGGAAATGCTATGCTAGTGGAGGGCAGAGGGAGGGGTCTGGAGAAGCTGCTGGTGAGGAGTAGAGCTGGGCAGTCTGGGACAATGGCACAGGTGGAGGTGCCATGGAGAGAGATTGCTGGGGGTGGGGGGAGAAGGTGAATGAATGAGCCATGCAGAGACCTGGGGCAAGAGCGTGTCAGGAAGAGGGGTGGCTGGTGCAAAGGCCCTGGGGTTGAGCTGCTGGTGACTGGGAGGCTCTCAGGAAGATCTACCCAGCCGGGAGGCTTTCAGAAAGACTTGTCTTTCACTCTGAAGAGAATGGAGAGGTTTGAGCAGGGGATTTAGTGATAGGAGCTGTTTTGTGGTCCTAAGGGCCATTTTAATGGAAGGCCAGAGCCTTGTGCCTGCAGCCATAGCCCTGTGGCATCCAATCCTGTCAGATCTCAGAAGCTAAGCAGGGTTGGACCTGGTGAGTCCTTGGATGGGAGACCACCTGGGAACACCAGGTGCTGTAGGCTTGGGAGAAGGACCTGGCAACCCCCTCCCAAAAATCAACCCGCCATTGAAAACCCTATGAACAGCAGAGAAGCACTGACAGTAGTGTTTCCCCTGTCATACGTAGGGTCACTATGAGTCGGATACTGACTTGTCGGCATCTAACAACAACAACAGAGACTTGTAGGAGGGCAGTGGCCGCAATAGGGAGAGAATGTTCCATGTCTGGGTATCTCCCACCCCAAGGGGCACGACCAGGGTGAGGAAGAGGAAGGCATGGGGAGCAGAGGGACGTGAGTCAAGCCTGCCTCCGCGTTTTCCACCTGCGCCACAGGAGAGGAGGCTCGGCGTCATCGCACACAGCTGGGGACCACAGTACTTTGCCACCTGCCATGAGGGGAGTGGACCAGGCTGCCAGAATGCAGGGATCTCTGATTCATCTTAAAAAGACGGAATGAAACAGTGCTGCGGGGCCCTGGGGTCCACCAGCGCCCCAGGGGAGTGCTGGGACTCCACTCCCGCCATGGCCATCCCCGTGAGCCTGGTTTGTGCCCATGAGGAGCTGCCTTGCCTGGGGAGGACAGCGGCCAGTGCCTTGCTGCTGAGGGCCGAGGCCTGACCTGTGCCTCCAGCCCCGCAGGCTTTAGGAGACTGGCCAGGCACAGCGCTGGGCAGGTCGTCATGGCCAGGGACCAGTTCTAACTCTTGATTGCGATGGTGGCTGCACGAATCCTCGCGTGATAAACTGACGTAGAAACAGAACCACACGCACTGCCGAGTTTCTCCTTTCGATGTTGTTGTTAGGTGCCGTCGATTCGGTATCTGACTCATAGCAACCCTATGTACAACAGTAGAAATACAATTGTCAGTGTTCCTCTGCTATTCATAGGGCTTTCAATGGCTGACTGATTTTTGGGAGTGGGTTGCTGGGTCCGTCTCCCAAGCCTACAGCACCTGGTATTCCCAGGTGGTCTCCCATCCAAGTACTAACCAGGCCCGACCCTGCTTAGCTTCCGAGATCTGGTGGGATAGGATGCCACAGGGCTACGGCTGCAGGCTTCTCCTTCTGATACTGTGCTGTAACTGTACAGGATGTGCTCACAGGGGAAGGATTCAAGGGACCTTTCTGTACTACCCTGGCAATTTCCTGTGAATCTACCATTGTTCTCCCACAAAAAAATTTTTTAGTTTTCTTATAGTTCTGGAGGTCAGCATTCTAAAAGGGTTCCCCTGGGCTGAAACCATGGTAGCAGCATGATCGAGCACAGGTGGTACCCACGGGGGATTATCTATTTTCGTGCCTTTCCACTTTCTAAAGCAGCATTCTTCACATTACTCACTGAATGACCCCTTTCTCCACCTGGAAGACCAGTGGGGTCTCATCTTCACATCTCTCTTGGCTTCTGCCTTCATACAGCCTTTTCTTCTTTCATTTCCAAGTGTTCCTCTTACAAAAATTCTGTGGCAATATTTAGGGAACACCCAGAGAATCCAGGATAATCTCCTGTCTCAAGATCCCTTTTGTTGTTGTTGTTAGGTGCCTTCGAGTCGGTATTCGACTCATAGTGACCCTATGTACAACGGGAAACACTATTGTCAGTGCTTCTCTGCTGTCCATAGGGTTTTCAATGGAGGATTGATTTTTGGGAGTGGGTTGCCAGGTCCTTCTCCCAAGCCTACAGCACCTGGTGTTCCCAGGTGGTCTCTCATCCAAGTACTAACCAGGCCCGACCCTGCTTAGCTTCCGAGATCTGGTGGGATCGGATGCCACAGGGCTATGGCTGTAGGCCAAGATCCCTAGTCACAGCTAAAAAAGTCCTGTTACCATGTAAGGCAATGCTCACAGGTTCCAGGGCTTAAGTCCTGGTTATCATCGGAGGACATATTCAGCCTACTGCAACTACCATGCCATGTGATATAATTGAACTTCATAGCATGCTCCAGAGAACACAGCAAACACACATTCTTTTTAATTATAAATGAAATATTTGTCAAGAAAGACCATATTCTGGGCTATAAAGTATGTCTAAACAGATAACAGAGGAGCAAGGGCATAAAACCATACTCTTCTTTCACAAAAGCATAAAAGTAAAACCAACAACAAAGATATATAGAAAAAATCTGGAAGCATTTGGACACAGAACAATATATTCTAAATAACCATGAGCAAAAGGGAAAATCATGAAGAAAATTGGAAAATAATATTAATTCTATAAAAAGCACAACGTATCAACATTTGTGACATACAGATGAATAGTGCTTAGGCAATAGTTTTAGCAATAAATGCTTGTAATATATATTTTAAAAATGTTTCAAATCAATCATCTAAGCTTTTAGTCAAAGAAATTAGGAAAGAAGAGCAAATGAAATTTTACAAAGAAAAGAATATTAAATATAATAGAATAAACCAATGAAATAGAAAACAGAAAACCGAGGAGGGAAATCAATGAAACCACCACTGTGTCATTTGAAAAGCTCAATAAAATTAGCAAACCATAACCAGGTTGACCAGAATACAATAGAGATGATAAATGTTCCAAAATCAGACATGAGGAAGAGTCATCACCACAGATCCTATAGGCAATGAGAGATTAATAAGGGACCATTATGGACTACTTTTTTCTCCCTTTATTGATAAATGTTGCTGGGG
>VMDO01022850.1:0-32745 GCA_007922755.1 Pedetes capensis | reverse complement strand
ACACGCACACCCGCACACCCGCAACCTGGCAGGTTTGGCAGGCATTTAGCGGAGCTCCGAGGACATGCCTCAGGCGAGTATTGTCCCGGCGCCCGCCTTGTTCCGAGCAGCATCCTGGCATCTGCAAACTAAAGGGGTAATTTTGAACAACGGGGTTCAGTGTCAAGAATGTGCAGCCAGAGGTGAAGGAACTTTTCTTCCTCTTAGACTCCGAGACACTCATTTAAGTAATCCAAATGATTTTTATCTGCTGGCACTTTACCAGCGATTTTGAGAACTCAAAACTTCCAGAATCGATTGTGCCATGGGCGGAAAGGATAACTGGCTCTCTCTGATACAGATTCCCGTGTCATTAAAGCAAAAAGACTAAACAGAGTAAAAATAGTGTGTTAAATACAGCATGGTTGCTAATATTAAGTGATGGTTGTCATTTTCCCAGTGCTAATACCATTTAGGGACTTTCTGGGCGACCATTCACAATGGAGCTTCCTCTGTGCAAAGCACAATTCTTCCACACTTTTTTTTTTTGAGTCAAATATAAGGTTTACAGTCAGTTTTTCAGATAAGCTGGAAAGGGATGGATGTCGTGGTGTGAGTTATTCAGTTTAAGAGTCGGGCATTAAAACGGACTGAGGGTTGTTTCTCTCCGATTCAGTAGAGGGCGCACGGTGACGGTCAAATGAAATCTTTTCTTTCTTTCTTTCTTTTTTTAAATCCTTTTACCTGAGAAAGTTAAAAGCATCAATTTATGTACTGATACTCTCTAAACTTAAAACCATGCTCCTGGCCTTAAGATGACAGGCTTAAATGTTAATTACTCAAAAAGTAAGATGTAAAAACTGATCTGTAGTAGTCATAATTAACTTAAATTAAAACCTAGAAGGAATTTCTAGGAAATAGATGCTCTGCCCTAGGCTTTATCTAACATGAACCTAACATGGTTCACATAGTATTCATCCTGTTAAAAAAATCAAGTTTGTGTGTCATATATTGACTAATAAGATTAGCAATGAATGCTTCAAAGGAGTACCCTGCAGCCTGAAAAAAGTCACCAAGTTAACCGAAGGAATATGAATGTGGGGGGGAAAGTTCCCAGCATTTGATGGTACAATTGCATTGCAGTTTTTGAACTCTAGTGGCCTCTAATATATTTCCTATATTTCTGTCTCATAAAACAGTCAGATGATATCCTTAAAACCACCATCTTCTTGCCTAAGGGGGCAAATTAACTTTTTATTTTATTCAGTCTTCTAGATTATTGTTCTTAGGGAACGAGGAGATATTAGTAAAATAAAGAGAAAAAAATCACTGTGAGATTATGGACAGAATGTTTACTTTTCCTTTTGATTTCAATAAAGTAGTCAGAACCATGAATACCTTTCCTAAAATAACCCGTTTCTCAATCTTGGCACCATTGACATTTTGGGCCATATAACTCTTTGTTTTTAGTATTGCCTTGTATCTGATAGGATATTTGGAAGCATCTCTGTCCTCTGTCCACTAGAGGCCAGTGGTATCTCCTTAGCTCCCACTGTGATGACCAAAAATGTTTCTAGACATTGCCAAATGTCCTTTGGATGACAATTTTCCCCCTCATTGGGAATTACTGTCTTAATCTGATTACCATATATGTTTATAGGTTAAGAATTATATAAAATGAGTTCGTGATAATATATTATGTGCTATAATTTTTTACATTAGGCAAAATCTGCAGATTAAAGTGATTTACATTTACACTTTTACACATCCTTTGACTTTCAGTTTTCTCATCTTTGAAAGAGTCATATTGGACTAAAATTCTTTTAATTCTGTAATTCTTGGCTTATTTCTTTAGATTGTGAACATTACTCTGAAATTCCATTAGTTAACTTGGAGGAATAATAGAAACTAAATACATTCTGGGTACTATTTATTCCAAGTGTTAGTTGCTGAGTTTATTAGCTCAAATATGAGACACAAGGCTTTTATGAAAAATGAGCCCGTCTGTATTTATTTTTTGGAGCACCCAGTTGATGATGAATATATTCCTTGTTGTTGTTGTTGTTAGGTGCCGTTGAGTCAGTATCCAACTCATAGCGACCTTCTGTACAACAGGGGAAATACTACTGTCAGTGCTTTTCTGCTGTTCATAGGGTTTTCAATGGCAGATTGATTTTTGGGAGGGGGTTGCCAGGTCCTTCTCCCAAGCCTACAGCTTCTGGTGTTCCCAGGCGGTCTTCCATCCAGGTACTAACCAGGCCCGACCCTGCTTAGCTTCTGAGATATGACGGGATCGGATGCCACAGGGCTACAGCTACAGGCGAATATATTCCTTACTATGCATATATTTAAAATTATATTGGTAGAACACAAAAGGGAACTCATCTAAACAGAATGAGCTTGTGTAAGAAAATGTTTAACAGTCAATAAACATTGGATTGAATCACAAAATAGGTGACATGGGCTAATTGTGTTCAATTGTTTTAAAGATTGCTGTGATTTTTGGTTGGTTATAGTGCTGCCTCTCCCCAATGTGCAGTTCAAAACCCCTGCATTTGTATACTGGCTGTCATTGCAGAGCCCAGCAATGCATTTCCAAAAGTCAGATTACCACATAGTAATGAGGACCACTGTGGAAATATAGTTTGTATTTTCTTACGGTGCTAGCAAGTCCTTCTGGTGACAGATGCTGAGGTGAAGTAAAGGGTGCAAGAGTGTCGCTGAGGGAATGAGTAATTTCTGAGAAGATGAAAGGGTGAGGAAGCCCCATTGGCTAGGGAGAGCCTGAGATGAGCAAGGTTTTGGCCAACTCAATGGAGAGGTCTGGGGTAACGTTGCCCATCAGAGGAGCCCTGTGCAATGAAAAAATGGCCAGGTCCTAGCTCTATGCTTAGTCATCAGCTAGAGGATGTGTAAAGGACCTGAACTTGGCTGAAAGGCTGAGACAGGTGTTAGAAAGCTCTGCAGCTAGAGGCTGTCAGCTAACTGCACTCTTTGCAGATGAGCATCTAGATTTTTCTTGAAAGGATATCCCTCTATGGCTGCCTCTGTTATAAAACTGTCAAGAAAGATTTGGTTTGCTGGGCTCCAGAGTGGGATAGTCCTTACATTATTCAGGTACCTTCTGTAGCTCTGGTCACAGATCTGTATGGTGATCAGAGAGTGTGTGTGCTGGGAAATGAATATAAATCATCATCATAACTTGAAAAACTTCCTGAAGCTCATGACACTGAACGGAAGTAAGTAAATTCCATATAGTACCAGGTGTGAGCAGATACCAATGGACAGATTTTGTTTTTTGGTTCTAATTTTTGCCTGAGCAGAGTCCCAATGTTGCCATGGACGTGCTGATGCAGAGAAAGGAGCACTGGCCTGCAAACCCAGAAAGCTGTGTTCAGGTTTGCTCTTCCATAAAACCCAACCTCCCTGGGCACTAAGTTGGCTCCCTCTACTTGTTCTCTTTTGTGCAGTGAGGGGAGAGTGGGATCTCCTCACCTTCTGATGCGAAGAATTAGAGCCTACCAGAAAATCAAAAATCTTTTATTGGATGGAAAAAAATAACAGATAATGCTATTTATTTACTTACCAAATGCCAAATAATGTGCTAAGCACTCTATTCTCTCATTTAATTCTCATAAAAATTTTATGAGATAGGTACTATCAATACTTACATTTTCACAAATGAGGAAAATGGGCTAAGGATAAGAGATGTCAGATAATATAATCAACTCACACAACTCCTAACAGAGAGTAACCAACATTTATACTCTGACTTCCACCTTCAGAGTGCACACCTGCTACTGCCCTCCTGGTGGAGCTCAGCTGCGCACTGCTTAGCTAAGTTATGCATACGCATACTTTCTGTCCCAGCCTTGTCCACCCCTGGGAATCTATCCACAGAATTTCTCACACAGGTCTATAATAATCATTGCAGCAATTCTGTGGTGTTAGAGAATTGGGCACAATCTGAATGTTCATACTGGGGTGTTGTGGGCCAATAAAAAGTAATGGATTAAATGTATAAAAACCAGCATGATGAGATCATAAAGATATGGTAAAATTTGACAAAGAGACAATGATATAAAGATATTACTATTTACATATGTTAAGAGACACATAAAACAGTAATACCTGTTATGCAAGCATATGTGTGTCTCTTACATAAATGTACATGGGAGGCAGAGACTATGATTGGAAGATAGAAACAAAAGGGGCTAAATCAGTAAATGGAGTCAGCCTCTACCTCAATCCCTTGTGTTAATTGGAAATTGTGATAATAGGTGGAACTATCAACAAATTGTTATGGGTAAATATAAACATGAGGATTGTCATAGGGCAAGGGCATCTCCTCCTAGATCAGGTAAACTAGGAGACTATCCTTAGCAAAATCAAGTTCAGACTTGACTGTAAATTATCTCTATTATGCTTGTTGCTACAAGCACTGTTGTAGCACTGCTCATGTAGTTGGTTTGTTCTTTCTCTCCTGCCTGTTGATGGTCAGGATGGTTTCTATTTATCTTTGAGGCATAAGGAAGCCTTGTGGCCCTGAGGGATGGACTTCTCTGTGGCTGCACTAATCGTGGGCAGTCTTTTCAGCCCCAATAGTCCAGAGGCAGTGAGATGGAAGGGAGCTAGACCTGACTTTTTCTTGGAAGTGCACAGGGTAGATCTCATTTCCCCAGAATATCCTCAATTCTTTATGAATAAAAATAGAATATTTCTGACCAACATCCATGCATTCTGTTTATTTTCCTGTCCCTAATTCAGTTGTTTTTGTTGTCTGCTAGAATACATGCGTGTCCGTTCCCACCCCATTTTGTTGTTTTCTTTTCTCTGGATTATTCCTTAAAATTTCTAGTGGCTGTGTAATTTTAGGCAGCTCATTTCATTTTTTTGAGTTTCATTTCCTCCACTATAAAAGAGGCAATAATATCATTTACTCATAGAATGTTAGAGTCTTGAATTTAAAAATATACAAACAGGCAGAAACCTTAAGATTTCTGAGAATGAAAATGTCAGCTCATTTCTCTTTTTCTCTTAGCATATTAGTCAAGCCCTTTTTAATAAAATGATTATTGGGTTGAGATTACATCTAAGAATGATTGGGAACCACTGAAGGCTTTTACATGGGTGTGTGTGAGAGGAAGAATTTTGTGAAGCTTTTCCCTTTGCCTGCAATGCTCTTTTTTTATTCTTTATGGTTTCTCCTTCAGAATCCATCTTCTTTCTGAAAGCAATTGGACATTTTACTCATAGTAATGATAATGATGCCTGCAGCCATAGTCTAAGCAGGGTCGGGCCTGGTTAGTACCTGGATGGGAGACCGCCTGGGAACACCAGAAGCTATAGGCTTGGGAGAAGGACCTGGAAACCCCCTCCCAAAATCAATCTGCCATTGAAAACCCTATGAACAGCAGAGAAGCACTGACAATAGTGTTTCCCCTGTTGTACAGACGGTCGCTATGAGTCGGATACTGACTCCATGGTACCTAACAACAACAACAACATTATGTATATATATTAGTTTGAGTATTCTATTAATATATACTTCCCTCTCATTCTAAAGACAGAGCAGAGAATTAGAAGATAGTTGTAGCAGTCTTGATAACCACTGGTATGACCTCGCAGAAGTTTAGATGCAAGGAAGTAGATGCAAAGATATTTAAAAGGTATGTTCAACTGAAGAAAGACTGGGTTGGGCAGCTCTGATGTTATATTAAGAGATAGCTCAGAGTGAGATATTTAATAGATAGTTGGACATTGGATTATTCAGCTTTAAAATGTCTGAAGAAAATGTCTTAAATAAAAGATCTTTAGCATCATTGTATAGAGATTACTCAGGTCAACATGTGTGAATGATATTGTCAATGAGAATATAATGGAAATTAAAAGGTTGGCCATGTTGCTTGAAAGGGGCATATCGATTTTTTTCTGTACAATCCTGTTGGATTGTAAACTCACAAGGGAAAAGGACTATATGGCACACCATCTGGAAATCTCTGTGACAGTTAGGATAGTACTTTTAGGTGGTAGTTTCTTCATAAATATTTGAATAAGCTAATTCATATTTCTTTCATTCCAAAAAATCATTTTCCTTGATCTCATCAAGAACTCAAGTCTTTAATCATTTACTCCAGTTTTAATTGTAAAAAGATCATTCTCTTCAGGGCAGAGGTAGATACCTTGGGTACAGATTATGCAATTAAAACTTCATCTAGTCTCAGGGATGTACAGAGAGACAAGAGCTACTGGTTACACATCTCTCTTAGAGAGTTTGTTGTTTCCAGAGCTCTCATTTTAATAACTGACAAACAAGCAGGCTAAGTTCCAGCATAGTAGTTATTCCATTGACTGATGGAATTTTACAGACTCTTAAAAAAACAAAATTATTGTTCTCTGAGGTGAGAGGGAGTTATGCAAAATAGTAAAAATCTCAGGAGAAGCATTTAAGTGCTGCCTGTAGCCTTGCTCATTCTAAGTGTTAGCTATCATCATCATTGTTAGCAAAATTTCCATTATATTTTCTAATTCGTTATTGCTGGTACAGTGAATTTCTATTATTTTATTGGTTTACACTTACTAAGTTTATTAATGAACAGTAATAGTTTTCCCAATAACTGTATTTGTTATTTCTTATCATTCATCTTATCAAATGCATTGGCTAGAACTCCCAGGCCAATAGTGAATGGTAGTAATTATTGTGGGCATCTTATGTTACTTGCTTCAGTAGGATTACTCCTAAAGATTTATCATTAAACATGACATTTACTCTAGTTTTTTATTAGCATATATTAATTGTACAAAATGATGATTTCATGACAGTTTCATATCTACAAATAATGTATTTGATCATAGCCACTTCTCAATTACTCTCACCTATTCCCCCCTTTCCATTCCTTTTCCCTAACAGTCCCCCTTCTACTTTTGTTATGATATTTTCTCTTAGATACCATATATGAGAGTAAAATATGTAATACTTAATTTCTGAGTTGGGATTATATCACTTATTGTAATAATCTCTGTTTCCATTTATTTTCCTGAGAACAACATGATTTTGTTCTTCTTTATGCTGAATAATACTTGTTGTTGTTGTTGTTGTTGTTGTTAGGTGCTGTCAAGTCAGTGTCCAACTCATAGTGACCCTACATACAACAGGTGAAACAGTATTGCTACTGCTTCTCTGCTAGTCATAGGGTTTTCAACGGCTGATTATTTTTTGCGAGAGGTTGTCGAGTCCTTCTCCCAAGCCTACAGCACCTGGTGTTCCCAGGTGGTCTCCCATCCAAGTACTAACCAGGCCCCACCCTGCTTAGCTTCAGAGATCTGACGGGATCAGATGCCACAGTGCTAAGCCTGCAGGCCAAATAATACTTAAGTGTATATAAATATACAACATTTCTCTTATCCATTCATCTATTGACTCACCTAGGCTAATTCCATAACTTTCCTATTGTGAATAGTGCTGTGAAAAATAGGAGTGTGCAGGTATCTCTATTGTATGCTGACTTAGATTCCTTCGTGTATATCAAGTAGTGATATAGCTAGATCATATGGTACTTCTATTTTTAGTTTTTTTTCTTTTAGGAAATTCCACACTGATTTGCATAGTGGCTATATTAATTTACATTTCTGCCAATAGTGTGTCCCATTTTTCATGCATTATCACTAACATTTTTGTTTTGTTTTGTCTTTTTGATGATAGTCATTCTGACTTGGGTGAGATGAGATCTCAGTTTAGATTTGGTTTGCATTTCCGTGATGGCTTTTTTCATGTACTTTTTGGCCATTTGTACTTCTTTTCAAAAGTGCCTGTTCAGTTCATTTCCCCATTTATTCATTATAATATTTGTTTCTTTGGTGTCTAATTTTTTGAGTTGCTTATATAGTCTGGATATTAATCTTCCCTTGAATGAATATTTGACAAGGATTTTCTTCCTTTCTGTAGATCTCTTTAGTCTGTTGACTATTTCCTTTGCTGTGTAAGAACAGAAACTTTATTTATTTTATTTATTTTTGGTACTGGCAGCCTGAACCCAGGGCTTCTGCATACTTTGCAAGTGCTCTACCACTGTGTTGCACCCTCAGCCCCTTTTTCGTTTTTTGTCTTGAGACAGGGTCTGACTAAGTTACATAGGCTGCCTATGGCCTTGAACCTGTAATCCTCTTGCCTCCACCTCCTGAGTTGTTGGAATTACAGGCAAGCATCACTGCACCAGGCCTGTGCAGAAGAGTTTTAATTTGATATACTCACATTTGTCATTTCTTATCTTATTTTTTACTGAGTCATTAGAATCTGATTGAAAAATTCATTGCCTATGGCTGTATGTCAAAGTGTTTACCCTATGTTTTCCTCTAGTAATTTCAGTTTCAGGTCTTACTTTAAGGTCTTTGATACATTTTGAATTGATTTTTATACAAGCTGAGAGATATGGATCTGGTTTATCCTTCTATGTGTGGCTACCTGGTTTTCCCAGCACAACTTGTTAAAGAGGCTGTCTTTTCTCTAGTGTTTGTTTTGGCACGTTTGTTGAGAATCAGATGTCTGTAGCTAAGTGGATTTATTTCCAGGTCCTCTATTCCATTCCATTGGTCTGTGTGTTGTTTTTATGCTAGGACCATGCTGTTTTTCATTACTCATAGTTTTTCATTACTATTAGTTATAATTTGACCTTGAGTATTGTGAAAACTCCAACATTACTCTTTTTGTTCAGGATTGTTTTGGCTATTTGGGGTCTTTTGTGCTTCCACATAGGTAAGATCTCATCTCATCCAAATCAGAATGTCATTGGAATTTTGATAGGAATTGCATTGAATCTGTAGCAAACTTTCAGTAATAGGGATAATTTGCACTGTCAATTCTGCTGGTCCATGAACATGAGGTATCTTTCTGCCTTCTAGTATCTTCTTTAGTTTCTTTCTCAGTGTTGGATAATTTTTATTATAAAGTTCTTTCACTTCTTTGGTTAGACTTATTCCTAAGTATTTAATTTTTTTTGTGTGAGGCCATTGTGAATGAGACTGGTTTCCTGATTTCCTTCTCAGGGATTTTCTTATTGGTGTATATAAATGCTATTGATTTCTGTATGTTAATTTTCTATCCTGCTACTTTGCTGAAAGTGTTTATCAGATTTAAGAATCTTTTAGTGGAGCCTTTAGGGTATTTTAAGTGTAGGATCCTATCATCTGCAAATAGGGATAATTTGACTTCTTTCTTTCCTATTTGTATCTTATTTATTTTTCTCTTGCTATATTTCTCTGGCTAAGATTTCAAGTACTTTATTAAGAGTGGTGAGAGTGAGCACTCTTGTCTCATTTCTGATTTTAGTTTAGGAAATGCTTTTGGTTTTTCTCCATTCAGTGTAATGTTGACTATATATTTGCAGTATGTATCCTTTATTATGTTGAGTCAAGTTCCTTTTATTCCTTGTTTCTTTGGGGATTTTATCAAAAGCAATGTTGACTTTCATCAAAGGCCATCTCTGCAACTAATGAGATGATTATGTGATTTCTGTCTGAGCCCATTTACGTGCTGGATTAATTTGTGTGTGTTGAAACATCTTGCATCCCTGGAATGAAACCAACTTGATCATGGTATATGATCTTTTTAATGTGTTGTTGAATTTGACTGAAACTAGTTCTCTTTCTTTCTCTCTCCCTCTTTCTTTCTCTCTGTCTCCTTCTCCCTCTTTCCCTCCCTCTCTCCCTTCTTCTTCCTCCCTCCCTTCCTCCTTCATTCTTCTTCCTCTCTTCCTCCTCCTCCTCCTTCTTCTTCTTCTTCCCTTTCTTCTTCCTGCTCCTCCTCCTCCTCCTCCGTCTTCTTCTTCTGCTTCCTCTTCCTCTTCCTCCTCTTCCTCTTCCTCTTCCTCTTCCTCTTCTTCTTCTTCTTCTTCTTCTTCTTCTTCTTCTTCTTCTTCTTCATTGCTGTCATCTTCCTCTTTTTTCTTTCACTCTTTCTGTCTTCCGTTCTTTTTTGTGTCCTTATTTTTCATATCAGGGTAATACTTGCTTCATAGAATGAGTTTGGAAGTGCTTCCTTCTTATTGTATTTTAAAGAACAGTTTGAAAGGCATTGGGATTAGTTCTTTAAAGATCTACTAAAATTCCCCAATGAATCAATCCAGTCCTGGGCTTTTCTTTGTTAGGTAACTTTTTATTACATCTTCAACCTTATTGCTTGTTATATATCAGTTTAGGTTTTTTTATATTTTCTTGGTTCAGTTTTGGTAGGTCATAAGTGTCTAACAATTTATCAATTTCTTTAGATGGAATATAGTTTGGAATTTAAGTTTTCAAAATATTCTCTAATGATCTTCTGGATTTTAATAGTATCTATTGTAAAATCCTCCTTTTTATTTCTAATTTTATTAATTTGGGGTTTTTCCATATTTTTTGCCCTTTTAAAGAACCAATTTTTTTTTTTTTTTTTTGTGGTACTGGGGGTTGAACCCAGAGACTTGCACTTGCATGCTTTGCAAGTGCTGGACCACTAAGCTGCACCCCCAGCCCACATTTTTTACTTTTTGAAACAGGGTCTTGCTAAGTTACACAGACTGCCTCTGGTCTCAAACTTGTGATTCTCCTGCCTCCGCCTCCTGAGCCGTTGGGATTACAGGCATGCACCACCACTCCCGGCTCTGATCATTGTCTTTAATGAAGAGAAATCATGGAAAGGATAACTGACCCATTCTTATTATGTCCTCATCTTTATTAAATGTCTAAATTAAATCTGGGCTGAGGTTTAGTTCAGCTGGTACAGTGCCACTCTGCAGTCTCTGAGACCCTGGGTTAGAACCCCAGAAACACAAAAATGGGAGAAGGACGTGGCAGTCCACTCCTGAAACAATCAGCCATCAAAAACCCTATGAGAGTCTCTATGAGTCAGACACAATGGAGCAGCACCTAACAACAATAACAAATTTCAAAGAACCAATTCTGTATTTCATTGTTCCTTTTTGTTGTTCTTTTATTTTCCATTTCATTAATTTCAGTTCTGATCTCCGTTGTTTCTTTCCATGTACTGAGTTTGGATTTGGTTTGTTCTTGTTTTTCTAAAACTTTAAGGTATATCATTACATTATTTATTTGTTTTTTGTCTTTCTTCTTTCTCTCTCTCTCTCTCTCTCTCTTTCTTACTTTCTTTCTTTCTAATGTAGGCACTTATAGCTATAAACTTCCCTCTTAGAGCCACCTTCACTGTATCTCATAGTTTCTGGTAAGTTGCGTCTTCATTTTTATTTGATTCTAGGAATTTTTAAATGTCTCCTCAAATTTCTTCAATAATCATTCAAAAATGTATTATTCAGTCTCCATGTGTTTGTATATTGTCTGTAGTTTCTCTTGCTGTAGATTTGTATTTTATTCTATTATTATCTGATAAAATGGAAGAAATCATTTCACCTTTTTGTGTTTGTTAAGATTTGCATTATGACATAAAATATGATCTGTTTTGGAGAAGGTTTCTTGGCTGCTGAGAAGAATGTGTATTCTGCAACTGTTGGATGGAATATTCCGTAGATGTCTGTCAAGTCCATTTGATCTGTAGTTTAGTTTAACTCTGGCCTTTCTTTGCTGATTTTTTTTTTTTGTTTAGATGACCTATCAGTGAGAATGGGTTATTGAAACCACCCACAATTATTGTATTGGGTTCTATTTGGCCCTTTATGTCCAATAATATTTGTTTTATGAACTCAGAGGCACCAATATTCAGTAAGTATACATTTACAGTTCTTACATCCTCTTGAGGGATTGTTCCCTTTATCAATATGAAGTGACCTTCTTTGTTCTCATTTTAGCTTGCAGTCACATTGTTGGATATTAGTATAACTACTCCCGCTTGCTTCTATTTTTGCTTGGAATATCTCTTCCCATATTTCACTTTTAGTTTGTTTGTCTTTGCCAGTGAGGTGCTTTTCTTGCAGGCAGCAAAGAGTGGGTTCTTGTTTTTTAATCCAGTCAGCTAATCTATGTCTTTTAATTGGAGACTTAAGATCAGTTACATTCATAATTATTATTAAAAGGTATATATTAATCCTGTCATTTTGTTGATTCTGTAATGTTTGAGTTTTTCCCTAATTCTCATTTGCTTATCTATCCTTCTGGTGAGATTTATTCTTTTTCATATTTTTATGGTTGTGTTTATCTTATTTTTCTGCTCTAGTTTTTAATAGATATATGCCAATTGCTAATGTTAATTTGTTAAGTATTATGATAGTATAGAAATTTTGAACACATATGATAGTATAGAAGTATTTATAATAGAACAATTTTTAAAGTTATTTATTTTAAACAGGTCATATTAGTCATACTGAGTTCCTGCCACAAATATTGGAGTACTTGAAAGCAAGATTCTTAATCATTTTCTCACAGTGAATAGGACACAGAAGATGCTCATATAATATCAGTAAATATTTATGTAGTCATAGGTTGTTGTTGTTGTTGTTGTTAGGTGCTGTCGTGTTGGTATCAGACTCATAGCGACCCTCATAGGGTTTTCAATGGCTGAGTGTTTCGGGATCACCTTGGGAGTGGATTGCCAGGTCCTTCTCCCATTTTTCCGGTGCTGGGAATTGAACTTGGGTCCTCAGAGACTGCAGCGCAGTGCTCTACCAGCTGAGCTAAATCCCAGCCCATAGTCACAGGTAGAAAGGCTATTTTATATATTTATATATTTTATATTGCTATTTGAATTAACAAATAAGCAACATAGTCTTGTTAGTGATAAGATGCAGATCGATAACAAATTAAAATATTCAGCAAACAAACACAAATCTTGTTTAGTACTTGTCTTGTTTAGTACTGGCCAAATGTGTCAGTGACAACAATGGGATAGACTTACCTGAGATGTGATCAAAACATACAGTGAATATTTAAGTTAAAAAAATTACAGTAAAAGACACATTGCCATTAATCCCCCTCAAGAATATTCTCTGTGAATTTGAGCACAGTTATCTCATCATTCTTGCCACTTTCTGAAGCAGTTCTAGAAGTCTTCTTTTGTGAGTGTCTTTAGTTATGCTGTTGTGTCTGCCTCAATGTCCTGAATGGATTCAAAATGTTCATGTTTCATGGTCATTTTCCTTTTGGAGAAGAGTCAGAAGTTTCACAGTGCCACATCCAGTGAATAAGGTGGATGAGTACACACCTTCATGTTTTTATTTGACAGAAATTGCTGTATCAGAAGCCATGTGTGACACAGAGTATTGTCATTATGGAAGATAAAATTAAAGACACTCACAAAAGAGGACTTCAAGAACTGCTTCAGAAAGTGGCCAGAATGATGGGATAAGTGTATTTAAAGCCAGAAGGAGTATTTTGAGGGGAATTAATGGCAATGTGTCTTTTACTGTAATAAATTTTTAAAATTTAAACATTTCTTATATTTTTATCACACCTTGTATGCATAAATTTCCTTAAATTAAATTACTGCCTGTCCATTATGAAACCACTAACATTAAATTGAAAATTGGTTGTCATTTCCTAAATGAGAATAATTTATACTACTTGTCAGTTTCCTTATATAAAAGGCTGCCTCTGTTTTCTGAATTTCTTTATGCTTTAAAGTAGTTTTTTTTTTCTCTGAAAGCAAAGATTGTTCAGTTACATGGTTAAAGCAATTTTGTGGGCATAAGCTAAGTCTAAGTTTGCATATCCTCTTGCCTACACTGCTGCGGAAAATGCTTTCAGGAAGCCGCTCAGGCATATAGTGAGCACTGAGGTGGAACTTCTCTCAACATATACATATTCTGGTGTCTATTTTTCTAGATGAATACAGCCTGTAATTTTATATTCCCAGGTATTATAGTGATATAAAGAAAACTTGAGCACAATTTCATGTTGATTAGCTTGCAGCTTGCAGCTGTACCACTGTGGCGTCCAATCCCATCAGATCTTGGAAGTTAAGCAGGGTCAGAGCTGGATGGGAGACTGCCTGGGAATACTGGGTGCTGTAGGCTTAGGAGAAGGAAGCGGCAACTCATTCCCAAAAAACAATTAGCCATTGAAAACCCTATAGATAGCAGAGAAGTACTGACAATAGTGTTTTGTCTGTTGTACATAGGGTTGCTATGCTGATTTGACAGCACCTAACAACAGAGTTCATTAAAAGCTGAAAGAAATCTTAGGTGGACTCGAGGGGCTTTCCTGCAGTCCCAAAAACATCTTTAAAAAATCAGTTTTACAGAGAGTATACTTCTATTTCTCACCACATTAATAACACATTGTTGTTGTTGTTAGGTGCTGTCCGAGTCGAGTCCGACTCATAGCGACCCTATGTACAGCATATTGAAACACTTGCCGATTCTGTGCCAGGCAAACAATCTTATTTATGTTTAAGCCCATTGTTGCAGACACTGTGTCAATCCATCTGGTGGAGGGTTTTCCTCTTTTGCGTTGACCTACCACTCTCCCAGACATGATGTCCTTCTCCAGGGATTGATCTCTCCTGACTACATGTCCGAAATATGTAAGACGCAGTCTGGCCATTCTCGCTTCCAAGGAGCACTCTGGTTGCACTTCTTCTAGGACAGATTTGTTGGTTCTTTTGGCAGTCCATGGTATATTCAATAGACGTCTCCAGCACCACAATTCAAAAGCATCAATATACATATTAGTAATGACATTGTTTGTGAGTATATAGATTTTTTAACCACCCATGGTAATTGTGTTATAAGTTGTTGAGGACCATATCATTCCACATGACCTACCTGAGTGCCAGATCCATGGCTTAGATTTCTTTTATATTTATCTTATGATGTACTGTCTATAGATAGTATCTTGCTCATATTGTGGTTGTTGTTAGGTGCCATGGAGTTGGGTCTGACTCATAGTGACCCTATGTACAACAGAAGGAAACACTCCCTGACACTGTGCTATGCCCAGCACTATGTCAATGCTTCTCTGCTATTCATAGAGTCTTCAGTGGCTGATTGATTTAGGATTATTTTGGGAATGGGCTGCCAGGTCCTTCTCCCATATTTGTGATGCAGGGGATAGAACCCAGGGCTCCAGAGTGCGTAGAACAAGCACTTTACCAACTAAGCTAAACCCCAGCCCTTGCACATACTAACCTATACAAATACTTGTAGAATAAATATGCTTAACGTTATTCACTACTAAACCAGTGCAATGAGTGAAGAATAAGGAAATGACAACTAACGGCTTAAAAATATGAATAAAAATAAAGAGATGTCCTGCAATTAAAATTTCTCTTCCTTAGGTCTTTTCATATTAAATTCCATAAAAATTGCATTGAGCTTTAATATTTATTGTGCAGTCTCTTAGTGTAACTAAGACATGGACCAATCCCAAAAGAGCTTCTATTCTGGAGGCTGAGACAGACTGCCAATAATGCAAAGATGAGCTCTTTGTCTCTGCTTTGGACTTACATCTCCTGTCCTTCAAGTAGTGGAGAATTGTCTTTTTTCTAATGTATCTCATCTGTCTTTTAGTTCATATTTGGTAGTATATATATACATATACATAGTTCATAGTAGGTAGTATATCCTCAATTAGAGAAGGGAAAGCCAAAAGTTTCTCATGTTCAGCAATTTTTTTTCCTTTTTGCTCCTCTACTCTGTTTATATCTGTACATATATTTACACAATGATAAAAGTACAGATCTGATAAGACAATAATAGGCCACATTATGCAGTATTGACATATGAAAAGATAATTAGGCACTTTATGTACATTATTTTCTGTGATCCTCACAACCTCACAAGGAAGGCAAGTGTGCATTTTGATCACCTCTCCAACCTCCTTCCCTTCATTACCAAATAATTGTTTAAGCAAGGAAAAAAATGCTAGACTAAGGATACAATGAAAAAAGTTCAAAAATCCAAATCCTTCCCCTCATTAGGTTTACGTTTTTCTCATTCTCTGAAACTCTATCCTACCTGTGAATTCAGATACTTGTGCAAAGAAATTTCTTCATTTTATCTAGCTAAATGTATAATGGGCAAAATTTTACATCAAAAGCAAAATGAGGTTTGTTCTTGGTTATATTGATTCTGAGAAACAAAGGACTACTTTACCTAACCAAAACACAAACAACTTATGACAATTCAACTTAGCTGGTACTCTGTCAGCCTTTCATGTGCCAGATACTATGATAACCACTGGAAATATCAATACAATGAAATACATTCCCTCATTTCTAAGAAAATTATATTTATCATTTTTAGAAATGCTTCCAAATTTCAGTCAGTCAGTATTTGAAAGAAACTTTGAATGATGATGCTTCTTGTAGGGGAAGATATTAGCTGAATACGCTCCTTAATTTTGAGTAGCCACCTCTCTTGCCTCTCCTTTTCTATCCAAGAGTTTGTGTCCCAGATTACACTTATGTCTCACAATCTTGTCAAATATAACTTTTGTGTGTGCTCATTGGGGTTTTACTTTGTTTCCAGTAACAATACACAGACTCCTATGCTCTTAGAAACATAAGAAGCATGTTGTTGTTGTTAGGTGCTGTAGTGACCCTACATACAATAGGCGAAACACTATTTATTGTCAGTGTTTCTCTGCTATTCATAGGATTTTCAATGGCTGATTGTTTTTTGGGAGTGGCTTCTCTGAAGCCTACAGCATGTGGTGTTTCCAGGTGGTCTCCCTCTCCCATCCAAGTACTAACCACGCCCCACCCTGCTGAACTTCTGAGATCTGATGGATTCAGATGCCACAGTGGTATGGCACAAGAAGCATACTGTGTAAAAATTTACTTTAAAAGTTCATTGTCCTTATTATTAATGAGATTTTACATCGTTGCTTTTGCTCAAATTTGGCCTTGTCAATGAAAATGGATGTCAACCACATTACTTTCCCTATCTCTATTCTTCCCCAGGGTGGCATGACTGTGTTGCCTTGGAGGATGACACTGGTTACAAATGGTAGAATACTGGACACTGATATGTATTGATGATCTGTAACCAGCCCAAAACTTACTTTTTGGTAATCTCAAATTCTGATTGTCAGCTGCCTGAAGGAAATGATCTTTTTGAGAATTTGTCATGTGTCAAAGCAACACCATTTGGATAGTGCTAATAATTGTATGCTTTCATTTCTGCATGAAATGAACTCTATCATATAGCAATGCTTCTATAGAATAGTCTTCAATGACAGAGGGAGTGTGGTATGAGTAACTTGTCCTAGGAAACAAAAGGCTGGGCTTGTCATTTATGTAAATTAACTGGTGGCTATAGATAAGTGGCTATAGTCTGCATCTCATTTTTTTAAATACATGAAGATAAGAGGTTTTGAGGTCTATCATGGGAGAGATTGAGATTTTTTCAGATTACCAACACAGTGTTAGCTTTAAAAAGAATGTTTTTTGCAGTCTGAATGTAAATGTAATAGATGTTAAGACAAAAACGTCTTACATTTACAGATTCAATTAGTCATACTTTTAACTATATCATATATGGAAATTTTATATATTACACTTTTGCTTGACATTATACAGTGCTGCTTTCATTGTCCTACAAGTATTTTCCTGTTTTTTGTTTTGATATATTCTTCCATCCTTCTCACCACTCTCTCACCCCCTCTCAATCCCGCATTGAATCTCCATAGCTCGTTTGATCACATAAAACATAAAGCATATGTAGTTATTTCAGTTTCGTTCAAGAAGTGACCATCAAACACACACACACACACACACACACACACACACACGCACACACACACAATTTTTGTAAAAATCATAAAAGGTGGGTAAACTGATATTGTTAAATTATAGTACTAATGAGTAGAGGGCCATTGTTTTGGATCTTGAGCTGTGTTTTGGGAAGTGCTGCCCTATGATGGCAGCATAACAATTCTGGACACAGCTGCAGGGAAGTAATTGTTACAGAACCTCTAATAACAAGTGCAGTCAACTGGTAGCCTTTGGATACTGTCATGTGTCACTGATGTGCCGAAAAACAATTAGTCATTAATGAATAAGGATGTCCAAAATATTCAGCACTCAGGAATGGTAAAGTGAGTTACACCAAAAGGAATTTGAGTTCTATTATGATTTCTATAGTGCATAATATGTACTTATATGTTCCATGCATCATTATTTTTATATTTTGAAGATGATTAGCATGGGGAATGTAAAATATTGATGAAATTGAACACTCCATGCAGCAATGGAGAATATACTTTCTTTCCAAGTACATATAGACATGTACCATATAGACATGTATCAATCATATCCTGAGCTATTAAAACAAATCTCAGCAACTTTAAAAGTGTTGTAGTCATACAGAGTATATTCTCACCCACAGTGGAATCCAACTAGAAATCAATAACAGAAAGATAACAAGAAATAGCATGTATGTATTACAAAAACTAAAAGGTTGTTACAACATTTCTGTATATATATATATATATATATATATATATATATATATATATATATATATATTCCTTTGAACATATTCACCCCTTCTAGTACTCTTTATTATCCCCCATGTTCTCCCATTTCCCCTACCCTTTCTATATCTCTAAAGTTTCCCTTTTTAGTTTCAAGTCCTCCTTATTTTTCCCCCAAGATTTCACATTTTGCAGCTGTTTTTTGATGCATATACTTTTGTTGTTGTTATTGTTAGGTGCTATCAAGTGGGGTCAGACTCATAGTGGCCATCATAGGGTTTTCAATGGCTGATTGTTTTGGGATTGCTTCAGGAGTGGATTGCCACATCCACATCTAGTATAGTTATATCTTCTTGGTGAAGTGATCCTTTTATCATTATGTAATGTCCCTCTTGGTCTCTGGTAATTTTGTTTGCTCTGGAGCCTACTTATGTGGTATTAATATAGTTGGTGAAATAGGGGTCTCACCTTGTTGCTGCTCAGTAGAGGTAGAAGTTTAGGTGCTCCAGTCAGCGATCATTGACATTCAGTGTAGATTGCTCCTTGTTACTGATGGTTGGAGTTATCAGTTCTGCTCTCCAGTATCTCTTCTGTCACCACAATAAGGATAGTCTTGGAAGCTAGGGTGGCTTTCCTCTTGGCTTTCTGTGCTCCTCATAACCCCAGAAAAGTGGAGGGGGACCTCGTTTCTGTCAGGTGGGGGTGGAAGTTCAGATTCCCTCCATGGTTTCTACTGACATGCACAGTGGTTGGGGAAAGAGGGCATCTGGGGCTAGTATAGGTGAATGTCCTGATTTTCTACTTTTTCTCAAACAATTCTGGAAGATTACAAGAGTTGCTTCCTTAAACTTTGCTAGGCTACACATGTAGGCTTCTTAGTTGGCCTTCACTGGCATTTGGTTTAGGTAAAACTATTAATTTGGCCTTCACTTGAAAACCCTATGAGAGTCTCTATGAGCCATACTTGACTTGCAGCACCTGACAACCACAACAAAACTATTAATGTCTAGGAGTTTTATGGCTTGACAAGCTGCCCCTGTCCTTCTTTGGCTATAGGGAATAGGTTTTTCTTGAGGCCAATTTGTCCTTGCTTGTTAGTGTTTCAGCGTTTCCAGCTACCTTAACTCCAAGCTGGTGAGGTACGAGTCAAAGACAAAACCCACTGTGCCATTCTTGAGGATCTGAGGTCCCTGCTTTAGTCTGCTTTCTTCTCTCCACCTCTCAGAATCTTCTTAATGTTCACTTTATACATAATATTAAGGGTTTTTAGTTGTATTTTCTGGGAGGAATTGTAGAATATATGACTACTCCATTATGCCAGAAGTGGAAGTTCCAGAATGCTTCTTTTTAAATACATTTAATTTATGGATTCATGTTTACTTGAAAATAGAAATGTGAACATAGTAATTATGGGGATTTTAATTTTCCAAAATTAATAATTGGTATCTATACTGACAACTTCAGGGACTTCTAATAAATACACCTTATCAAATTTGTTTTTAAATATGTGACATAGAATTCAACATTTTACTACAAATCACAAATGATCACTTGCCCAAGACAAATTATTAACATCTGTTTTTCTAAGTGTAGCATTTTGTTTTGGATACAATTTTATTAATTTTGTAATCATAGATATTGAGTAGGAAAACTGATCATTTGTTGTAAGTATGCTATTATTTTAATGCCCTTCTAAGGAAAAGAACACTCATATCTGTCCCAAGGGAAGAAGAAAACACAATATAAAAGACCGTGAGCATGTTTGTACTTTGACTGGAAATGACTAAAGATCACTTTAACACATCATGAATTAGCACATTCAAATAAAATTTACTCCTGAATGGTTGTATATTTTTTTAGAACCAAATATCTTTAGGAGCTATAGTTTATAAGATGCTTATTTCTAAGAAGTTTATCTAAATAAAAAGGCTACATTTACTCACAAGGAAACAAAAATGAATATGTTTAAGTAAAAATGGTGCAAGGCATGATTTGAAGTATTCACATTTGATAATTAAAGTCAAATTTCTCTGAATCAAATCTATAGTTCTGAAACTTGGCTAGAGCTTTCTCTGTGTTTTCTAGGACTAAAGTAAAAGAAAGCAACTATTTAACTGAAAAAGCAACCAGGAAAAAAATAATGAATGGCATTTGACTGTTCTCAAGAATGACTCAGACAGCACGTTTTTGTCATGCCCAATCACATGACTCATTTGTTTTTATTTCATTGTCTTTTTTTTGATATGTGAAATTTGATGGCTTAGTTTTAGACTAGCTATTTAGAACTATACTGCATTATCCTGATAGCTAAAATCCTGGTATGTATTCCTATCTCCAAAATTAGGTTTTTTCAATCCTCTTCTTTCCTTAAAAACACTGAAATAAATGTGAGTATTGAGCTATGAATACAATCCAGAAATCCTCAAAACTATCTCTAACTATTCATTGATTTTCATTTTTGTGCTATAATTATATTAAAAATAATAAACATAATTTTCAGGAATATGATACTTTTTGATATTGAAATTAATTTTTTTTTTTTTGCAGAACTGAACTGAACCGTAGGCTGAACCTACAGCCTCACACATGCTTTACAAGCACTTGACCACTGAGTTGCACCCCCAGCCCATTTTTTAATCTTTTAACTTGAGACAGGGTCTCATTAAGTTATGCAAACTGCCTCTGGTCTCAAATTTGTGATCTTCCTGCTTCTGCCTCCTGAGTCACTGGGATTATAGGCCTGCACCACAGTACCCAGCAAATTCGTTCTTACGTTAGATTTCTTTCTTTCTTTCTTTCTTTCTTTCTTTTTTTTTTTTTTGGACTGGGGAGTTGAATTCAGGGCCTCACATATGCTAGGCAAGCACTTCACTGCTGAGCCATATCTCCAGGTTCTTTTTATTTTTTGATACAGAGTCTCAATAAATTGTGCAGACTGGCTCTGGCCTTAAAATTGCAATCCTGCAGCCTCATCCTCCTGAGTTGCTGGGATTGCAGGCAGGTCCCACAGCAGCTGGCCTTATAAATTAGTTTTTTTTTTTTTTTTTTTTGGTCTGTTTCCTTCATTTCCATTGAACCTACCAGTGTATTATTTTATGTATCATTGAAAATCATGTTGTTATTGTTAGGTGCTGTTGAGTCCAATTCATAGTGACCCTATGTACAGCAGAACAAAATACTCCCTGACATTGTGCCTTGCATGGCACTATTGTCAGTGCTTCTCTGCTATTCCATAGGGTTTTCGATGGCTGATGCTTTTGGAAGTGGACTGTCTGGACCTTCTCTCAAGCCTACAGTACCCACTATTCCCAGGGGGTCTCCCATCCAAGGACTAACCAGGCTCAACCCTGCTTAGTTTCTGAGATCAGGCAGGATTGGTCACCGGGGTGGTATGGCTGTAGACATTAAAAATCCTAATTACCAATAATCTCTAAGTGTACTTCCTATGCAAATGGCATAAACATCTTCCTACTTTTACTCTTCAGTCTATAATACCTTGGTGCATAATGTAAAAAGGGTTGTTTTCTTCCTTCTTGTTTTTTTTTTCCCTCATTTTTTTTTCTTTTTTCTTTTTGGTACTGGGGATCGAATCCTGGGCTTCTCATCTGCTAGGAAAGCGCTCTACCACTGAGCTAAATCTCCAGCCTGTTTTCTCCCTTTTCTTAAAGAATAGTTCTAGAGAATAAGTATATTTTCAGCCTGAAATGAAAAATTTGGGATTTGCAAAGGATTGTATTATTGAGAATTTGTCACTTAGATAAATCGATTGGTTTTATCATCTTGTTTGATTCAAGAATTTTGAGATTTCTAACAGTAAACAGGAAAGCACAGCACTAAACCCTATTATTATTGATCAATCCATGGAAAATACAATCGTCAGTATTCTTTTCCTAGAAAATATATGCAAATTGTGGTTTAAAATTTTACTTACCTCCCTTTAAGAGGTAGTGATTAATTCTCTTCCCCTTGAATGAACACTGATGACTCACTTTTAACAAATAGAGTATGCTGGAGCTAACTATTGTAACATCTGAGACTAGGCCATCAAAGCATTATGGCTTCCTCCTTGCCTTCTCTGTGGAATTACTCACTCTATGGGAAGCCAGTGGCCATGGTTTTTTTCTTAATAATTATTTCTAGTTAACGTACAACTTAATGGGTTTCATTAAGACATTTCCATACATGCATATCATTGTACATTGCTCATATTTGCCCCTTACTACTCTATGATGACTTTCTTTCTTCTCTCTGGTCCCCTTCCTCCCACCAATGGTCCCCCTTCTGTTTGCATGTCTTGTTTGTGTATGTGTATGCATACATACATACATACAACATACATACATACATACATATGCATATCTCCAGATTTTGTGTTTGAGAGGAAAACATGATATTTCTCTTTCTTTGATCCATTACCCTTTCTTATTGCCTCTCCTTTATTACCCTTTCTTCCCCTATGTATCCCCACTTCTACTTCTATGATGTATATGTTAAAATACTGGATATATATTGAAATCTAACATCCACATAGGAGATTAAATGTGATATTTGTCTTTCTAGGTCTGTCTTATTTAACTTAAAATAATGATCTCTTATTCCATCTATTTTCCTGCAAATGCCATAATTTCATCCTTCTTTATAGCTGAAGAAAATTCCATGGTATATATATATACCACAATTTCTTTATCAGTTCATCTGTTGATGGACACCTAGGTTGATTCCATATCTTGGCTGTAATGAATACCACTGCAATAAACCTGGAAGAGCCAGTGGCCATGTTATAAAGACACTTAAACACCCATATGGGGAGAACCATGAGGTGAGAAACTGAGGCTCTTTTCCAACAACCACTGAGGACCCCTGCCAATGGTCTTATAAAGTGAGCACTCTTGGAGCTAGATCTTTCAGTCCAAGAAAAGTCTTCAAGTGACAGCATCCATGACCAAAATCTTGACTATAACTTCATAAGAAATGCAGAACCAGAGTCATCCAGCTAAGTAAGCATCCAAGCTGTGAGAAAATTAATGTTTCTTGTTTTAAGCCATAACATATTGGGAGTAATTTGGTATACATCTTTGGTAATGAAGACAGATACTTTTATTCTTTAAGATTCTGTTTCTCTGGAATCACTCTTCGTAGTAAATGTATTGCATTATGTTGGACAGAAACATGACTTTGAGTTCTTGGACATTACTTAGTTTGTGGCACAGTAGCCACACTTGTAACTGTTCTATCTTTCCCAGAGTCCACGTTTAGTTTTCCTGATTCCCAGGTTAAGTGCATGTTTGGATTCATGATGAAGAGCACTAGCTTCTCCCATTGCACATCCACATCTACAAGGTTAGAGGCACCCAGAAAGAATACAGGTGGGTTCCTGTATGTCTTGGTGTGGTTTTACCTCAGGCTCCTGGTTCCAGCTTGCTCCTACCCTTCCTCCCTTCTCTCTTTGCAACTTATCTGTGGACTTCTAGCTTTCAAACTGTGTATACACACACACACAGACACCTACTGCTATCCAAAGACTTTAACCAGCTCCCACAATTGCATGAGGTCAAATACCTGTAACAAATCATGTATTCTACCCCTATTACTATCTCTTTTCTTCTTTTTTCTTTTCCTTCCTTCCTTCCTTCTTTCCTTCCTCTTTCTTTCTTCTTCTGTTTTTTGTTTTGTTTTGTTTTTTGTTTTTTATTTTTTGTAGCACTTGGGATTTGAATCCAGGGCCTTGTACATGCTAGGCAAGTACTCTCCCACTGAGCTGTACCCCCAGCCCCTCTTTTATATTTTATTTTGAGACAAGGTCTTGCTAATTTTCTCAGGCTGCCTCTGACTTTGAACTTGCAATCCTCCTGCTTCAGCCTCCCACATCATTGGGATTACAGATGTGTGCCCAGGTGCCCAGCTCCTATAATCTATCTTGATATCTGAGTAACTCTGCTTCTAGGATGAACCTTAACTGATAGAATGATTCAATATCATCTGAAAGCTTCCAATATTTTCCTTCTTAAACTCATTCTAATAAACTTAAGAATTACCAGGGGTTCCTGTGAAACATGAGAATCACCAGTCTCCACATTCTAATTTGTTGGTTTTGGTGTATAGCCTAAGAATTGACATTTTATACTGGTATTAGATTCAGATAGTTAAGCACCATACTTTGAATAAACACCTGTGAATACTATATCACATTTAAAATGTATTTATTTGAAATTGAAGTTTTCAAATAATAGATTTTCCTTTCCACTATTGGTGATCTTAAAGCCAAATAGAGGTAACTTCATATAACAAACATTGATGTTCATTTGCTCCAGGTTGGGAATGAGTATTGAGATATGTAGTAAAATGTATCATGGAGAAAGAAGCAAGTGTGATGGTGTCTCATTAAATGCTATTATACCTCTTGTGTCTACAGCTGTACTGCCCTGGTATCTGATCTCATCAGATCTTGGAAGCTAAGTAGGGTCAGGCCTGGTTAGTACTTAGATGGGAGACTGCCTGGGAACACTGTGTGTTGTAGGCTTGAGAGAAGGACATGGAAGCCCAGTCCTGAAACAGTTAGCCATTGAAGACATTATGAATAGCAGAGGTGCACTGACAATAGTGTTGAGCATGGTGCCGTGTTGGGTAGTGTTTTGTTCTATTGTACATAGGGTCACTGTGAGTCAGACATGACTTGATGGCACCTAACAGCAACAACATACATCTTGTATTCGTGTTAATAGTGTTTTTCAGGCAATGTTTTTAGAAGCCTGTAACTTTTTGGAGCAGGTTTAGGTATGAAGAATTTCAAACTAGTGACATAATGTGATTCTGCAATTGCCTTCCCTAGGCATCAACTAGGGGAATTCTCTTATTTTATATACATGATAATATATATGCTCTATATGATATTTTGTGTACATATTTTTTCTCATGAAGGTTTTTCATTTGAAGAAAATGTACTACACAGAAATATTTAGAAATGAAAGCCTTTTACTATATCAAGCCCATTATTTTTCATATAAAAATATTTGATACATAATTGAATAGATAATGGATATGTTGCTATATATCTTATCATTATAGAGTCTTGGTATTAATGCAAAAAGGTAACTAGAGATTATTTGGAGTAACTTGCTTATTTTATAGGTAAACAAACCAAAACTCAGAGATGCTCAGTGCTTTGTCCACATTTCATTGGTAATTTATTGGTAGAGCTAAATTAATCTTCTAGTCTATTTCTGTTTTTTTCAGTACTGGGGTTTGAACCCAGGGCCTCTTGCTTGCATGCTTTGCAAGTGCTGAACCATTGAGCTGCACCCCCAGCTCATTTTTTTTTACTTTTTGAGACAGAGTCTCGCTAAGTTATGCAGACTGCCTCTGGTCTGGAACTTGCGATCCTCCTGCCTCTGCCCCCCAAGCTGCTGGGATTACAGGTGTGCACCATGACACCTGGCTTTCTTCTAGTCTATTTCTATTGCTATTTTTTTTTTTTTCAGAACTGGGAGTTTAACCCAGGGCCTTGTGCTTGCATACTTTGCAAGTGCTGGACCACTGAGCTACACCCTGAGCCCATTTTTTTTTAACTTTTTGAGACAGGGTCTCGCAAAGCTATGCAGACTGCCTCTGGTCTTGAGCTTGTGATCCTCCTGCCTCCGCCTCTCCAGCCGCTGGGATTACAGGCATGTGCCACCAGTGCCACTGTGATTTCTATTTCTTTATGCCATAACTGACCTATTGTGAGAGAATCAATAATGTATTGAGTCTTTATAATATTCCAGGAAATTTTCAGTGGTTAATATTTTTCTAATTATATTCTTATCAGTATAATTATATTAAAATTTCCTTACATATTCTGATATTAATTTTTTTCTTTAGGCTAGTCAAGTAAAAGGAAACTTATCCTAAAATATTATGCATTGATGGATTTTGAATTTTGAATTGATATCAGACTATTCCATATAGCTTGATCTCAAAACTCATTTTCAATTATATTAGAAAGGGAAATAATGAAAGCTTATATATCACGGCTTTTTAAGGTGATGGGAATATTTGTATTGTGTTCATTTCTGCAGCTGGATTCTGATGGCACTGTTACTATGGAGGAGCAAATTGTCCTTGTTATGAAAGCTAAAATGCAGTGTGAACTGAACATCACAGCTCAGCTCCAGGAAGGAGGTAAAGATGCTAAGAATATTGTGTTCCCTGTGTATTCCCTATTGCAGTCTTGTGTAGCCAAATAACACCTTTTCATCTCTCTACCCCATTTGTTGTTTTCTCCCTACAGAAGAAGTGCCTTGCCTATCACATGTTTGGGAATAGCAACTGAGCATGTGCACATTAGGCTTCTGTTTGAGATCTCTCTGCCTGTAAGGAGCAATGCGTATTTGTTTCCCCTTCACCATACAGTGTGCTTGGAGGGGTAGGCTCTATCCCTGTGGATATTGCTTGCAGTTTTAGGCAGTGGACTCAATTCAAAGCACCAAATAAGCAAGCACTTTTATACACACCCAAGCTATGTTCCATAGAAAACTTTTAAAAATAAAATGATAATTTTGTTTCCATTTGCTTGACTTTTAATGCAATCTCTCAATTACTTCTAAATTCAACTGGGAAATGGGTTGTAATTTACTGAGCTCTCTATATTCCCAACAAATTGAATGCAGCATATAATGTCCTTAAACATATGCCGCTATAATAAAATATGCAGTTTGATACATGCTTCATACTGGTCTTCAAATAGTTTTTAAAAGTTGCAACTGATTTCTCATTTGGTTAGGATTAGAGAATGTGGTTTGCATGATACTGATTTTAAAAATATGTTGAGACTTCTTGTAGTCAATTTTGATAAATGTTCCATGTGGTCCTCAAAAGAATGTATTTTCTCCAGTTTCTGAGTTCTGTTTATAGCGTCCATTGCTTTGGTTAGATGTCACCAACTCGGGTCTAACTCACAGTGACCGTATGTATAACAGAACCAAACACTACCGTAGACTGTGCTATGCATGTGATCGTTTCTATGTTTGAGCCCATTGTTGTAGTCACTGTGTTTCTTCTCATTTTGAATCATGCCACATCAGCAAATGGAGGTCCTGGAGCTCTACTCCATTCCTATCATTAAGTTCGACTCTACTTTGAGGAGGCAACTCTTCCCCAGGTGTCTTTTGAATGCCTTCCAACATGGGGGGCTCATTTTATGGTACTATACTTGACAGTGCTTCTCTGCTGTTCACAGGGTTTTCAATGACTAGTTGTTTTAGGAATGGGCTGCTATTTTAGGAATGGGACAGCTCCCTAAGCTGTCTTAGTCTGGAAGCTCAGGGGAAACCTATCCCCTATGGGTGGCCCTGTACTACTAGTTTCTTTCTCTTTGTTAGTATTTGCCTGGCATAACTTTTCCAATCCTTAAAAATGTTTAACATAACTTTAAACTTACCATCTTAATCATTTTTAAGTGTACTGTTCAGCAGTGTTAAGTATATTCAAAGTTTTCTATACTTAATCTCCAGAAATTTTTCATCTTGCAAAAGTGATGCTGTGTGCCCATTAAACAGAAACTCCATATATTTCCCCATATTTTTTTTAAATTAAACTTTCCATATAGAGAGGGTGCCAAAAAATGTACACACATCTTAGGACAAAATCTTTCCATTTTGCTGTTCTAAAAATCCATCATAGCCAGCCACCATGGGGCACATCTGTAATCCCAGCAATTTGGGAGGCAGAGGTAGGTTTGAGGCCAGGGGTATTCTGGGTAACCTATCCAGACTCTATCTCAAGCTAAAAAATAAACAGGCTATAAGGACACCTCAGCTGGGATTTAGCTCAGTTGGTAGAGAGCCACTCTGCAGTCTCTGAGGTCCAGAGTTCGATTCCCAGCACCGCAAATATGGGAGAAGGATGTGGCAACCCACTCCCAAGGCAATCCTGAAAACAATCTGCCATTGAAAACCCTATGAGGGTCGCTATGAGTCGGACATGACTTGACAGCACCTAACAACAACAACAATATAAGGACACCTCAGTGGTAGTGCAAGTGCAGAAAGTATGCACAAGGCCCTGGGTTCTGCCCCCCAGTACTGCAAAAAGAAAAAAAAAAAGTATCACATGCTTGTTCTGATCTGGAGTAGAAATGTAATTTGGAACATCATACTGCACATTGCTACCATAATTCAATTCACCTTTGAAAAGTAACATATAGATAATATCTCTTAAAATGTGATTATGTTTTTGGCACCCCCAGTACTAATGTTTTTGAAGTATCTTTTATAAACAGGACACATGAACTTCTTCTAGTTATCCATTTTGATAAACTTTGCCTATTAAATGAACAGTTTAGCTTAATTATATTAATTGTGAGTATGAATACATTTGAATTTATCTCGACCATCTTATTTGGGCTTCCCATTTCATGAGCTCTTTCTCTATTACTCTTTGATTCCCGTCACTTCAACCCCCTTTTGGATGGGTTGAGACTCTTTTTGTTATTTCAGTCAACCCTACTCCCACCTCCCAGCTAGTTTGGAAGATATATATTTAATTTTTTTTTGGTGGTTACCGTAGAAACTTTTTCATAGTTTTAATTAGAGAATGTTTAAAGTTCATCAGCCTGCAGCCATAGCACTGTGGCATCCGATCCTGTCAGATCTCAGAAGCTAAGCAGGGTGGGGCCTGGTTAGTACTTGGATGGGAGACCCCTTGGGAATACCAGGGCCTGTAAACTTGGGAGAAGAACCTGGCTACCACTCCCAAAATCCAATCTGCCATTGAAAACCCTATGACTAGTAGAGAAACACTAACAATAGTGTTTCAAAGTTCATCAATGGCTCCTTTCTTTCAAATAATATAGCAATATGGGATAGATTATTTACTTACTTATTTATTTAATGAAGTACTGAGGAGTTGAACCCAGGGCACTCTACCACTGAGCTACATACACCCTTATCCCCTTTTTAAATTTTTTGTTTTGAGATATAGTCTTACTAATGAGCTCACCATCCTCCTGCCTTAGCCTCACCATTTGCTGGGATTATAGGTATGTGCCACAGCACCTGGCACCAGGTTGGGATACTTTAATTGCTTTTGGATTATAAGGTGTCATTTTATAGGATTTTAATTTTACCTTACTTTATATTATTTTAATTTTTATTCCTGAAGTATGTCTTTTGTTATTTATTTTTGAATTTCTTTATAATAGAATGTATTTTTTATGTGCTCTTAGTATTTATGTGTCTGATAATGTATATTTCAGTCACAATCTTAAATAATACTTTTTCTGGGCATATGATTCCTAGTTGAAAATTGTTTATTATTAGCACCTGAAAATATTATTTCATTTTTTCCCCCTAGCTTCCATTGTTATTATTGACAAATCAGTTCTCAGTATTTGCTGGGATTTAGCTTTTTCTCTCTGATTCTTTTTAAGAACTTCTCTTTGACTTTGATGTTCTGCAGTTCCACTCAGCATTCAGTTATTGAATTTCCTGAATCTGAGAATCTATGGTTTCTTTTTTTTCAGTGGCAAGAATGTTTTAATTTTTTTTTGCCCTTGAAAATTTGCTCTCCTCTGTTCTCTCTGTTATCTTCTGGAACTTCATGTAAACAAATTTGAGATATTCTTATACTATCCTCTGTAACTCTATGTTTTATACCTGTTCCTTTTCTTTGTTTCTCTGCTGCTGTTTCAGTTATTTCTTTAAATCTGTTTTCCAGTTTGCTAACTATTTCTTCAGACTTTCCTAACAGTTGTTTAATCTATCCATTAGTTAATTTGGTTACTTTTTTATTTTCTGAAGTCTTAATGTTCAGTTTTGATAGTCTATTGTACTTTAGGGGCTGGGATTTAGCTCAGCTGTTAGAGCGCTGCTCTACAGTCTCTGAGGTCCCAAGTTCAATTCCCAGTACCGCAAAAATGGGAGAAGGGCATGGCAACCCACTCCCAAGGCAATCCCAAAATAATCTGCCATTGAAAACCCAATGACTCGACAGCACCTAACAACAACAAACTAACATTGTACTTTAAATAATGTTTCAATCTGTTCTTCTTTTCTTAGACATATATTTTATACTTTTCATTTGGTAATTTTAATAGTCACAGAATTTACTGGTCAATCCTGACTATCACATATGATGAATTATTACCTTAAGAGTCTAATGATTTATGATGAGGATTTGAGGTCCTCGTTGAATAAATGTTCATTAAATGAATAAAACACATAGACAATGCTACTCTTGACCACTATTGTACAGTTTCTTTGAAAATGGTGTTCATATTTTCATATTATTTTTTTTCTAACTGAGCCACCAAAGACAGAAATTTTGTATATACATACAATGTGGAGACAGAAATTTTGTATATACATACAATGTGGGTACATATACAAAATCATGATAAAGTAGAATGCTTGCTTTTTTTTTTCTAAGTAATAAGGTTTGGTTTGCTGTCAAATAAGCCAGAAGTTTAAAAAACAGTAGTGATTAAGTATACTTAACCATTCTTTATTTGTAGCCTTAATTTGAAACTTAAAAATTAATACCAGCTTGCATAAATTAATACCTGGAAATAATAGAAAATGTTCCTGATAAGCTATAACTATTGAGACTGCTATGTTGAAAGGATGGGCTGGGATTTAGCTCAGTTGGTAGAGCACTGTGCTGCAGTCTCTGAGGTCCCGAGTTCAATTCCCAGCACTGCAAAAATGGTAGAAGGGCCTGGCAATCCACTCCCAAGGCAATCCTGAAACAGTCAGCCATTGAAAACCCTCTGAGGGTCACTATGAGTCTGACTCGACAGCACCTAACAACAATGTTAAAAGGGGGGGCTGAGGTTTAACTCAGTTAGTAGAGTGCTGCTCTGACCTCTCTGAAGCCCTAGGTTTGATCCCAAGCACCCCCAAAATGGAGGAAGGATGTGGCAATCTATTCCTGGAGCAATCCTGAAACAATCAGCCATTGAAAAGATGAAGGGGGAGATATGAACCTCAATGTAAACAGCACAACTTTATTAGCGTGGTGGGGAAAAAAAGGAGGAAGATAGAAAAAACAAACAAACAACAACAACTACAAACATAGCTAAAATTAAAAAAATAGCAATAATACCAAAGGCTGGCAATAATGTAAACAGACTAGATCACTCATCTAATACTGCTAAGAACATAAAAAGGTAGATCACTATAGAAAAAAGTTAGGACTTAGATCAAAATCGGGATGCATGTATATTCTTACAAAAATACATGCAAGTAGAAAGGAGATCATTGGTGGGGGGAATAAGGGAGGAAGGTCATGAGAGGGTAAGGGGGAAGTTATGTGAGCAATGTACAATGAAATGCATAGATGGAAATGTCACAATGAAACACATGTCATAATGAAACCCATTAAGTTGTATATTAAAAATTTTCAATAATAGAAAAGAGAAAACCCTATGAATAGCAGAGAAGCACTGACATAGGCCAAACATGGCACAATGTTGGGGAGTGTTTTGTTCTGTTATACATACAGTCACTATTAGTCAGACCTGACTTGATAATACCTAACAACATGTTGAAAGTGGTTCCGATGCGTTCTTGTGTATTACTGTGGGGATTCACCATAGGCGGTTCAGTCTTTGGAGAACTGATTAATTTTCAGTTGTACCCCAATGAAGTTAAAAAAATCACACTTTAAATGCAATAGTTCTTATAGTTGATAAACTATTGTTTTGCTCACAGTAAACAAATTATAGATGAAATTACTTTAGACATGTTAGAATCTGAAGAATTTTTAAAACACTAAGCACAGTTAATCCTAAAATAAAAGGATTGTTACATGGGGCAGATGGTACATTTCATCTGCAGTGAACATTTGGTAAAGGAATTTGTAAGGATTATCATCTATGAGAGCTGAATGAATTATTTTCTATGAAGTCTAACAACATTTTGAGCTGTGAGATAGATGTCTTGCAAATTACCTAGTTCAACATTATCTTCATGTCTCTTTGGCAGTTTGACACATACTATTATGTATCCACTGTAGTAAGCACTCAAAAACATGAATAAGATTCTCTCCTTTGCCTCATGGGCTTGGTAGTTTTGTAATGGCAGTAGATATCTTTCAGGATGGTGTGCAATTTACATGACAGATATTTACAACTATGGAACAATTGAAAAAACAGCATAATTGGAGATTAAGGAAAGCTTTCTGGAAGAATAATCACCTCATCTTAAAATTAAAGAAGTAGGAATTTGATATGTAGAGGAGAAAGTAAAAAGATATTCCAGAAAGAGGGGATAAGATGGCAAGGGTAAGTAAGTATAAATCAGTCACATACCATAGAAATAATATATAAAATAATAAATTAACTGCATATTTAAGCTTATGCAACAACTGAAAATGTATGAATATGAGAATCCTGTGAAACATGTAGATGAATAAGTAGTAAAAGAGAAAAAACACTTT